>MU159182.1:350161-367129 GCA_015888305.1 Antheraea pernyi
ATACCGTACCGCAAAAATGCGCATATTTTAATATACTTAAGGCGGAACGGGTTCGCGGGCACTGCTAGTAAAATATATTTATGTACACTAAAAATGGAAAAATAAAGTAAATTTTCAAAAAAAAGTATTAACCGGCTTCAATATCAATCAAAAACCCATAAGGCACTAAAAAGCGGAAAATAAATAGTTTATCAAAAATAAAACATATGAATATGTGTGCTACCTAGAGATGTATTGGAAGTCGGTTAATACGTTTTTTTGAAAATTTACTTTATTTCATTATGTAACAAAATATATGATGACCAGAATCTACAGGTCTGACAATTAAAAAAGAAAAATCTAAATCGGTTCAGCGGTTGTCTAATTATAAACGCAATGGTGTACAGACAGACACAGAAATGTTATAAATGAAGTATTTATTTAATCAACGTCTTGAGAAACTTTTCTTTTTTACAATGAAGCAATAACATAGTTAGATGAAGTTTTTGATTAAAGTAAGTAAACTTTTCAGCTTTTCCCTTGAAGTACATCCTTTTCAATAAAAAATGAATCATCGAAACCGGTTAGCGTAATATTGAGTTATTCGTCTATTTGTCGTGTACATACTTAATGCAAATTTGAAACTTATACGGTTTTGCACTGGATGCCGTTGTCGGAACTGTACCAAATTGAAATGGGACCACACTGGAAGTACCAGCTTTCAAATAAAAAAAGAATAATCAAAATCGGTTCACCCAGTCCAAAGTTATGAGGTAACAAACATAAAAAAATACAGACGAAATGATAACCTCCTCCTTTTTTTGAAGTCGGTTAAAAAGGAAAGAGATTTAAAAATATACGAAGCCCACAGAAAATGGGTGCTAGTAAATTTTGTTGCAATGTTTTATCTCACAAGTACAATAATAGACAATGTAATGCAGTATATGATTACTTACAATAGAAATCGGTACGAAATGTTGGTAGTGTCAAAAATGTAAATTGCATATTTTAATTACAGTGGACGCTTGATTGCATTTCTCATAGGCGGAGCGGTGAACACAGCTAGTACCAGTATAATTTACTCTGATCATTTCGTATCCCCTTACCGTGTATAGGACCTGGATTCAATTTGAAATGTAAACATGTCTCCAGCATTATTACTACGTTGTTTAAGTCTGTTAGTTTAGATTGTGTATGGGTGCAACGAACCGTACGTTACGTATACTCTAGAAAAATACAAAAGAAATACAACTCCATTGTAAAACAATCTTGTCCTGAATAACAATGATATTTCATTTTGTATTCTAAAAATACAGAACCTTAAGTTTATATTTATTTAACAACGAAAGAAAACCACAGAACCGAAGCCGTACACAAGATTTTGTTTTGCTTATATAAGCGAAAGCAAGTCGAACTCACATTTAAGAATTGATAAAATATTTCATGAAATTAATTTGCCTTCAGAACTACAGGATTCTGTTAATTAAACGAATACCGAAATGGAATGAAAACTAATTTCTATTCCAGATGTATTTCCACGAAACGAGCAGAAAACTTTTAATTGTAATGGAGTTCTTTTGTCAATCATTCTTAATGATACTTCATATTTTGCTCTGTAGTTTGCAAGATTTAACTGTAATTAAATTTCAGATTTAGAGGGGACTAGAGGGGAAAACTTTGTCGTTCATCGCATTTAAAATTTTCATGAATAATAAAAGTAATAAAATGAAATAAAATCTACATATTAATTTTCACAATCAATTATAATATTTTTCGAAGATAGAACAACAGAACTCAGACACTAGGCAACTAGAAGACATTAAATCGGATTAAACCAACAATTTATAAAACAAAATATAATTTAAAAAACATACAAAAGTAGGATTATGTATACAAATTAATGGAATTCCAACATAGGATCAAATTATATTTGATAATGCATTATATAAATGTTTTCAAAAATTTCTATAGGGTTACAAAAAATTTCAAAGGACGAATATTTTTAATTTTACAACGTTTTTTTTAAATTAAATCTTTTTTAGGCGCGTTGAGTGATATTTTTGGCAGGAGATAAATTTATAATTTTGGGTCATGACATGCTAGTAAGCGTGACCGAGCGTCTTGCGTATATCGTGTAGCTCGACTAGCCTTGGCTTGTTTTGCTTAGGCTATAGGGGCCTGTGTAGATGTAATATATAAACTTTATAAGAGTGTATATATAAAGAGTATATATAATTATTGCTCTGTGTGCCAATAGATGTGAAAACTAATCTTAATAATTCCAATATACTAATTATGAAATTTAAATAATTCACATTATAATTAATTTAGAAATTCAAAAAAGAACACAGTTATTAAAATATTATAAAATATTCTGTATACAACCCATCTTTGTATGTTTTATGTAAGTCACGTTATTGAATTCCTGGAATTACATACAAACAAACAAAGACACAACAGCGATTAATGAAATTTGCGTCACAAAACAAGAGACGATGCACGAACTTAATAATGAATTCTGAGAAATTAATTTCGTCTCCTCAAAGAGATGAGCCCAGCGTGGTATAAACCAAGCAACCGTAGTAAATTCATAATATTTTAAAGTCAAAATTCGGTGGCTGCCATAAACTACCACAAAGAGATCTCAGAAAATATTGAAATACGCCTTTCCTTAGTATATAAACTTTATAAAACTTGAAAGAAATATACATTTTTATTTCAAATAACCTTCTTTTCTCTTCCAAGATATAATCTTTAATGTAAAACGATCAAAACAACCATACAACAATACAAAAATGAAAGATAAAGCGATTAGTACCATGTAGAACTTTGTTACAATTTGCTTGGTCAAAATCTGTTTTGTTTATCAAAAACAAATTTTTTTAAAAGTATTTTGTTGCCAATTTTTATTATAACCTATCAATAAAATACATGTAATTGGCCTGTATAAAACTCTATAAAAACTGAGCTAGCCGCTTTTGAGGTAAATCCTGACGTACAAAGAGATATATACAATTTATTTTAATGTCATATTCGTGATATCGTCTTGTATAACAAAGATGTATTAAAATTTTTGAAAAATAAAATATGGACAAATAGAACTACTGATTTTTTAATATAGGTAGAGAAAACGGAATTTTCACAGTCATATTCTTTTAAACCTACTAGGTACAACACCTGTAATCGATCGACTTGGAACCTGCCAACCTGTGTTGACATAGCTTTATTAACCCTTTCAGTTAGGGTTTAAGTGCTCACCGTGAAAACTTTACGTTGACTGAATACCAACTACCACTCAATATAACTCAGGGTTTAGTAACTATCGACTAACATGTTTATTATGTAAGCTTAAGTGGTGTTTTAGGTTACTCACTTATTCTTATAAAGGGATAATAGGGAATAGGTAAAGAAATTGTATTGTATTTAGACTTTTAACTTATTTTTTATATGTTTTGTCTGAATATTTAATTTCTACATAAATTTCTAAGCTCTCATATATTGTGCATTTTAGTTTCACATCCAGTAGGTTACATTAGTAACAAGATCACTGCATCGACGTCAACAGAATTTTTCATCATCATCAGTAACCAGTTTTGTGAAATAAAAAAAGAAAAAAATTAGAAAAGATAAATATTTCTTACGTGTTTTCATTTAAATAGTATGTATGCAGATGGAAATTGAAGTTTACCCAACTGGATCTCGATCACTATTTACTAGGTATAACATCCGCTATAATGGCATACTTAAGGGTATCGCGTTCCAGGATCAGCCTGTACATATCCAGAACGTACACATGCAGTACGAGTAACGTTATATAAGGGAGTTTTTGGCGGGATTTTGGTCTGTCATGTAGTGGATTTTATTTTTTATTCATAATCTTGTGTTACTTAACTCTATGTTGTGTAAAATTGGTGATGTTTTATGTAATATAGTTTGTATATTGTGCATAAGTCATATGAATGGAAAATAATACCACGGACCATGAATTCTGAGATGCCACAAAAACTCCATAGAAAGTTCTAACAAGATGGCCTCCATCTTGTTAGTTCATTGAAATTATATGAAGAAACTTGTAATATCGATATTCACTTGACAATGGCAGTACTCTACTAGAAAACTGGTTGCCAAAAATGGAATGGAAGTAGAACTTGTAATACAATTAACTACTCGACAATGGCAGTAATAATCTAAGATTGGTTGCCAAAGGTAAAGTTAAAAAAAAACTTTATATAAGTGCGTAACGGTGGCACTTTCTTAGTATATTGCGTTAAGTACGCATATTAGTCCGTAACATTCGATCAACAATAACTAGATAAAGGGTCACGTACAAATCGAAGCTAAAAGCCGTCCGCGTAAATATATACTTATGTGTAGCTATTTGTTTACTAAGACAAAGGAGAAAAAAAGTGTTAAAACTGTTTTAAGTTCAACCTAATTACAACCATAACACCTTGTAATAAAGTCACAAATGTTCAAAATATTATCTAATACTTACGATAAAACGAGCAAAGTAATAAATTACTCCCTTCACAAATGAAAAGACAACATAAACAACATTTAGTGTGAATTCAACCTTAACACGTAATGAATAAAGTACGTTTTCCCGTTATTGTGCGTGTTTGTGTCTGGTGAGGCCAAACATTTGTATCACAGGTTTAAAATCGGTAATTTTGTTCAAAATTTGATATTATTAGTTAGTTTAAAGCTTAAAATATAACTTATTCAACATGTATTTAGCGAAAGTAAGATACTCCGGCCGTTAAATTGCTTTTTCGGGTATTATTTTTGCATCTTTTGAATACACTGCGGCATGTGAAACGGGCTTACATTGGCTGTGTTTCAAACAAACTAAACAAAATAAGGGCACACATTTCAAGTGAGCTCTTATTTACCGAGACGTATTTTTCGCGCCGACCCGTTATCTAGTTATTGTTGATCGAAGGTAACAATGGCACTCTTTTAGAATATTTCGTTAAGTACACATATGGTAGTAATAACGTAGTACACACATTATGATAAATCTGTAACAGCACTGCTTTAGTATATCGCGTTATGTAGGTACACATGTAATTGTAGTAACGTAGTACACACGGTGGTAAGTTCGTAACAGTGGCACTCTATTAGTGTGTCGAGTTACGTAAACTTTTAGTATATCGTTCGTAACACTGGCACTCTTTTAGTATATCGCATTAAGTATTAAGTATTGGTAGGTGGTAGAGCCATGCTGATGTTACTACTGAGCATGAATGGATCGGCTCGCTCGGGGTAGTACCACTGGTGGGGCAGGCGTGTAAATAGCCGTTCACCATGCGGTTTGAAAAAAACTTATGTCCGAACACGTGGATGCGTGTCAGACTAATTTTGTTTGTACTCTGAGTGTTGAAAGTATGTGATCGATACTGGGAGGTATATACAGCACTTTCGCTTACCAGAATTGCTGGATGCGGCTGCCTGATCCTCGCACGTCCACGGATCACGAGCGTCACAGGGGTGATGGCCACCAGATCGTTCACACACGATTGATAAACACTTAATTGAAAAGAATTGCACTGCGGATTACACTTAATATTTATATAGCGGAACAAAATGTCGCGATGCGGAGTATCTCAGAGCAGAGTAAGGAGCGGAGTAAGTAGCGGAGTATCTCAGAGCGGAGTACGTAGCGGAGTATCTCAGAGCGGAGTACGTAGCGGAGTACTGCACTTCTGTCAAAAGACAAAAGCGCCCCCCGTATCGACACAACTTATCAGAGCCAAACTAGATGGCGGGACATCCGCCTCACCAACCACCCTCTTACAGAAAACCGACGTGAAGTAACATTGCTTGCATTGTTGCGTTTCGTTCGGTCAGCGAGAACGCCGGAGGTCCACCTCCCTTTCCCTCTCCCCTCCCCCCCTTTCATTCCCATCCCCACAAACACAGGCTGGCAACGCGCTTGCGAATCCTTTGCTGTTGCAAGTGTCTATGGTCGGTGGTGATAATTTAATATCAGGTGACCCATCTGTTCGTTTGCTTTTTATGATATAAAAAAAATATATATATGATTCTATTAATTTATTTGCACGTACAATATTACACAAGTCTGCATACCAGCAGTAATTTAGAAGGTTCTAAGTCGATATATCGCCAACTAGAGTTTATCCGCAGCTTCTTTCGTGGTAATGCAGATTTGACAAATCCTTCGTTAAAAAATCTTTTTTCTCAATGAACAGTACTTTAAGTTCTTTTCTGAACTCTTAGAAACGTGTACGTAAAATTTAATAATATCAGTTTATTAGTTAAGAATTGAAAATGTAACAAACAAACTCACATTTGCATTTATATTAGTTAGGATTTCTCAAAAAACTTATTGTATAAAAGAATCAAAAATACGTTTTTTGTAGTAACAAAATTACTCCACAGTATCAGCGCAGTCTAAAATCAGTTCAGAAAAATACATTCATTTCTGAAAAATTATGAAATAACCCTTTAGACTTCACCTGCAACATACGGTATCATACATTCAATCATTAATTTCTATTTTTTTCCAAGCCTATATCCGCCACTAACTTATCTACATAATTTTCAGCCATTTTATTATTCGTACACATTACCTAGTTTCGGTCTTTACTCGCGGTTAAAGTTTCCATACTTGTCTTTAAAAAAAAAATGTCTACTCCAATATATAAACCATGTTTAGGAATATATGGTATACATATACTATAAGCATAGCGCATGTAATATTCAATTCGGTAATTGGTAGAATTAGAAATAGCTATTTCGATGTAATGTAAAATTCATGAACAAAGCGGTAATGGAATCTAAATAGTTAATAATTTGTTCTAGTTAGTAATAGTAAATAAATACTTACGTGAAATCTACATTTAGATATTTTCCTAATATTAATCATCACCGCCATTTTGTTTTTAATTGTTTTAAGTATTATAATGGATTTTGCACCTACTAATTATCCTGTTTATCTTTTAAAGAGAAATCAAAAATACCTTATTCGTTTTAGGCCCTATGAAGGCGCTTATGAATATCAAAATTACCACCCAGTTCGGAAAACAAACCGGTCATCGAGTAAAAACGGCAATAAACTCACTGAAAATCTTTTTGACGTACAAATGTGATAATTAAAGTTAAAAATAACCTGAATTTTATTCTGTTTCTATTTTGTATTTCAGTAACGGGCTATAATCTTACTAAGTATAGTCGTAAAAAGTCTAATTACATATCATATTGCAAGAGTATTTATTAACTATTGGGAATCATCACATACCTTCCTTCTTCTTACTTAAAATAAATGTATTATTAGATTTTGTTATTCAATACAATCCACTAGCAACTGCCGGTGGTTCCACATATTTCTATGCAATAATTATCTTTGGTTGGTTATTTTATGTTATCCAAGTATGAGTGTATTTGAAAACTTTAGAAGTAATAAATCGTATATGCCTCATCCCCATGTACAAAATGACATAGAAACTAGTTAAGTTAGTTTCGACTCGTTATTTTGCTTCTTAATAAAATACTCTTTAATTATATATTTTGAAACAATTATTAATATTTTTATACAATATTAATTACGAAATTACATATTTATTATTTCTTTTATACAAAATTCCATCAGGACCGATTGAGAATATAATTAAAGACGCATTTTTTTTACAGAATAGTGTTAGTGGATATTTCATTAACGTGCTATATTTTAAAATACATACATTTTAATTGTTTTAATGTACAGAATGCATCAAAATTAATAAAAAGTTTAGACTCTGAAAAGATGAACCGAAACCGAGAAGAACCGACAAGGTGGTAGAGCCACGGCTATTACTGGATCAGTATAAATGGGTCGGCTCGCCCGGGGTACTGCCTCTCACTGAAAACCGACGTGAAGTAACAGTGTTTTCATTGTTGCGTTTCGTTCGGTCAGTGAGAGCGCCGGAGGACCACCTCCCTTCCTCTCTCCTCCCTCCCCTACCCCCATATATTATTTTTGCTTCCAAGTCCATGGTTATTACTATGTGCATGATGTGATATCATCCAATCCATTCGAGTACACCTTATCATCCTGCATCATTAATGGATGGCATCAGAAGAGATTGCAACGTCTCATGCTTAAATGTGCCACCTGGTACATACTAGTCATGATCGAATTGGACTCCATTGTCATATCTTATCACCATTTAAAATTATAATCAAAAATTATATTTGAAGAGTAATCCCATATACATAATTATAAATTATATAGTTAACTAACTATACTTAACTATAGTCACGTGGAATACAGAACTTTAAAATTAATAGTATAAGGAATATAAATATACCTGCCATTTAGTTAATATTTTTAACACACATTATTCACGCACATTTACCGCTAAAATAGGGTACGTTACTCATGTTAATGCTTTTGAATAACTTTACAACAGTTAAATTTGGGTGTGTCCCGATGGGGTTAATATATCAGATGTCTACTACAGAAATAAATAAAATTGAAGTGTATAATGTGTAAATAACAGCTTTTTACTAAATTAATATTAAAATATATAAATAAATACATACATACACAAATAAATACATACGTATTAGATTACAATACATACATTTTATATTAAAAAAATTGTCTATCTCTCCGTTCATTCTAACTAATCTCCAAAACAGTTAGATAAATTCTGGCGGGACTCACTGATAGATAGTTAACGCTATAAGGAGTAACGTAGGATATCCATTTTAGGTTATGGTTCTTTACGAATATAATAACCTACAGAAGCAGTGTCCAATAGCGCACACGTCTGACGCTTACCTTTACATTGTACAAACATTTTTATAGCCAAATTCGACGACGAAGAAGTCGCAGATAACAGATAGTCTTAAATAAATATGCCCTAAGATGTGTTGAAAGAGAAACATTAGAGGAAACTTACTTGTTTAGTAATGACAATTACGATCAATATGTACGCGTTCAGTAATAATCCAATGGCGGAGATGACGGTGACGGCCACGTTGAGCGCCAGCGCTACAGCCGCCTCCTCACGCGCTTCCGTCCCGTTCATCTCCATGACGACCAGCTACTTCTGTTGTTCCTCTTCAAACTAGCCGTTCCATGTCGAATTAACGAAATCTTGAGGGTGTTCCATCGCGTCTGAATACGTCATCTCACTGCCGCAGCCGCGTTCCATATCATCTCACTTTTTATAATCTGTAAACAGAAATTATGCATTTTAATAACATTATTGTAATATTATAGGTTAACCTTTGCACCCAACCTCGATCAATGGGTACAGATTATAGTGGAAGCATAACTACCAATTTAAACTACTCCATAGAGTACGATACGATAGGTTCAGTTCAACATTTATTTTTAAACAGGTAAAGTTCGTGAGTTTGTGACGTTGTGACGTTGTAGGGGGTAATTTCAAGGACTTAACTTTACAACAGTTAAATTTGGGTGTGTCCCGATGGGGTTAATATATCAGATGTCTTCTACAGAAATAAATAAAATTGAAGTGTCTGTGTATAATGTCGAAATAACAGCTTTTTACTGAACGAATATTAAAGTACATACGGTATAAAAAATACAATTTTTAAATTTTTGTCTGTCTGGCCGTTCGTTTCGACTAATCTCCGAAACAGTTGGACCAATTCTGACGGTACTCACGTACGGTTGACTGTGAAATGAGTGACGTAGGCTATTTTCATTGTAGGAAAAAGTTAGCTAGTTACGTTAGTTCCTTAGAAATATAATAACCTACAGAAGCAGTGTCTAATATCGCGCGTGCCCCACGCCGTTCACGTACGTTGTACAAATATTTTTTGCTAAGTTCCACGCCGGACCAAGTCGCAGATAACAGATAGTCTTACCTAAAAATGCCCTAAGATGTGTTGAAAGAGAAAGAAGAGAAAGAGAAAGAGGAAACTTACTTGTTTAGTAATGACAATTACGATCAATATGTACGCGTTCAGTAATAATCCAATGGCGGAGATGACGGTGACGGCCACGTTGAGCGCCAGCGCTACAGCCGCCTCCTCACGCGCTTCCGTCCCGTTCATCTCCATGACGACCAGCTACTTCTGTTGTTCCTCTTCAAACTAGCCGTTCCATGTCGAATTAACGAAATCTTGAGGGTGTTCCATCGCGTCTGAATACGTCATCTCACTGCCGCTGCCGCGTTCCATATCATCTCACTTTTTATAATCTGTAAACAGAAATTATGCATTTTAATAACATTATTGTAATATTATAGGTTAACCTTTGCACCCAACCTCGATCAATGGGTACAATTTATAGTGGAAGCATAACTACCAATTTAAACTACTCCATAGAGTACGATACGATAGGTTCAGTTCAACATTTATTTTTAAACAGGTAAAGTTCGTGAGTTTGTGACGTTGTGACGTTGTAGGGGGTAATTTCAAGGACTACTGAACCGATTTTTTGTTTTGTTTTGTTTCCGAAAATTGTTTTACCGATAGAAAGCCACGTTATTTGTGAGTTTTATAGGCTATATATTATCACGCTAAGATCACTAGGAGCGGAGCAACAATGAAAAATATATTAATATAGGGGTATTTTTTCTTTTAAGAACTTCCGAAGTCACGGGCAGAAGCTATTAACTAATTATATTATCTATACTAATATTATAAAGAGGTAAAGTTTGTGAGGTTGTAGGGGGTAATATCTGGGGAGTGGAAGAAAAAATGGTCGAACGAAAACGTTTCTTACGAACGCTGCCTTAACGATGAGAGATATATGATTGAGTTCTAGAAAAAAGTTGTAGCTTGATAATGCCTATTACCGCCCAAGGAAGTGGGAACGGGTCAGCTAGTAAAAGATAAAGATACCTTATTGCTCTGAAAGCGTAGCCTTACTTAACCATATTCTGCAAGTAATATAACCAATCCTATTTATTTCTTACTACGTAGCTATGTAGCATTTAAGAATTTAAAGTAAATGTTTCTTGCAACTTCGTAACCTAAGTGCTCCTTCTAGTCCCAGAGTACGTCTGTTACAAATTTAATTGCGATTATTTCAGAGGCTTATTTGTTAAAATGTAAGAAACGGACTTTCGCAATTATTAGTTAAATCACACAATATTATAATCTTGTATATGTGTATATTAAACGATCACATTCATGCCAGATAGTTTATTCGTACGGTAACTATCTACCTGGATTATGTTATGGATCAGGTTCGATCACTGGCCGCCCCTACCATGCGGCGGACGGTACACTGTGGTGGTTTAATCCGTGGGAGTCGGACATAACCCACTCTCTCCCCCGAAAGGGTGGCGTATCTACAAGGGATTTCCAAACGTTAATTTAAAAAAAATGTTATACAGTCTTCGTCAATCTTTTTGGCCGTTCTGAATATAGCTATAAGTGCAGGCTTGCGCGTAATATTATCAACAGTTTACATACAACACAAAATTGAAATGGTATTGTAAGAGTATCCTAAAGTATTTATTCTTAAAACTTATAAGAATATTACTTCCTACTACAGTCCAATTGTACGTATAAGCTAACATCATAGTATAATATGCTCACATCCAAGCACATCTCATTAGACATATTCAAGCTAGATTTTAAATTCAATAAGACAGTTACACATAATTTATGTCCATGCACATTTAAACAGTTTTCAGTAAATTACATTTCAATTCTCAATATTCTTGATTATATTTACCATCTTGTTTTCTTTTCCACTGGTTATTTTAGTCTTTATAGATGAATTTATTTTCGCTTTTTCGTTTATTCACATTCATTATTTTTATTTTTCAAATGTTTATCAATATCTCATGTTACACAATTAAATTTTTCAATATCATTAATAGTGAAGTTGTACCTATGTGATAAAGCGTTTAGGTTTTCAGTCTAGTGTGCTCATTCTTGTTACTGTTATAATATTATTCATTGGATTATTCACAATAATAATAGAAATAAATATAAAATTAGCAATCGTTTATCCTCAAGTTGTCTCGAAGTTACACATATAGTATAACTAATTTCATCGCACGACTTCATTCGCTTTTTTTTTCTCGAACTGACTACGCTATTGACCCTGCAGGGTCTTCACAGCTTCACCGGACTACTAAGGCGAGCGTTTAAGGCACTCAGCCGATTTGGTTTTTTAGGTAACATACACAAGGGCGCACGCGCACCTCGGCTTGGGCTGTTACCTGGAAAAAGTCGTGTCTGACCTAGCTAACTATTCTAAGCTATTCATACGAATTCAATCGAAATTGCATGATTGAAAAATGAATACGTGTATATCGGAATGAAACGAACTAAAACTATTCGATTCAGTTCGTAGTCATTCGCATGAAGTTGTTACTTTGGGCTAACGCTAACACGCTCACACGGCTAACACGACAGCTCTCAAAAGGAAAAAATAACCCGATTTTGAAACATTATTCATTGATGCTCCGATCTTATTAGTCTCGATGTGATGATATATAGCCTATAGTCTCCCTCGACAAATGACTTATTTAATACTGAAATTTTTTTTCAAACCGGACCAATGGTAACTGAGATTAGCGCGTTCAACCAAACAAACAAACCCACCACCTTTATAATATCATCATCATATATATTAATACGTGAAGCCCAAACTTTGTACCCCTTTTTAAAGGAATTGCGTGAACGGATGAACGTGAAACTTGGCATAGTTAAAGTTTATATGGAGGAGAAGTGCAGAAAGCTATTTATTTTATATAAAATGCATTAGAAGTACATTAAATTAATTAAAATATGCATTACTCACACTACTACTTCAATTTTTTACAACATATACCATATACCAACATATACATGTAAATAAAAAAGATATTTTGCTACATCTGTGAATAAAGGACTACAAAAAAGGTTGCGAAGGAGGTTGCTATGCTCGAATGTATGTATTATTTTATTCTTACGTTCCAGTTACCCTTTTTCATTCTAAATTCAACAATGATATTATGACATACAACTATTATTATAATAACTGAGTAATCATGATGGAAACCTTTGCTTATAGAAGTATATCGAAGTATATATAAATGGGCGCCCACTAGTTAGTACAGATACGTATCTAAAACTAATTTTGTGTTCTGCGAAACTACATTCAGAGCGGTCAAAAAGTTTGGCGAGGACTATAGATAGAAATCATAATATTTAAGTTTACACGGTCGACTAATTCCTCACTCAACTTTACATCGTTCGATATCGATTCACAAATTGCATGTCATCGAGGACAGGGAGCACGTACTACACGAAGCTACGGAACGAAACATTGCAATATAGTTGATATACACGAAGAGACAAAATTATTATCGCCTGACACGATAGGCCGTAATATGTAAATTTCTTTCAGCGCAAATATTTATTTTATAACCTATCTAAATGGGAAATCCAAGGTTTATCGGTTCTAAACTTCACAAATTTATATTGTAACTTAAAATGTCAGCAGAAAATTTAAGGAGAAAATTAATTATGTAATTGAAATAGCGTTAGATTTTATAACAAAGTCCCAAAACACATTATCGATTTGCAAAATAGTAAGTTTAAGTTGATTTTAATATCTAAAGACATTATAGGGTGGATCATTATATGAACAATGGTGATGTCTGGAAATGACGTCCCTTTGGGCATCCGGTAAAAACAAATGTAACTATCTATGTATACTGGTAAAAATATATTATGTATGATCAAAAGATAAACCATATCGAGTTATTAGACGGTCCTTCTCCCTTCTTCCAAACCGGTGTTAATTTTGACGTTCATAAGCGCCATCTCAGGGCCTAAATTAAATAAAGTATCCTTAATTTTAACTATGAAAATACAATACTCGTATAATGCAAGGCAATAAAGTGATTACACAATTATGTAATGACTTGGTGATACCAGCGACTTCTTTCTGCATTGTTTATTAACTTGACAATATGTTTTATACACAGAGGCAAAAATATAAGCACCACACCACTTGCCCCACTTATCGTGCATAGTGCTTATAGTAATCATAGTTTCTTATAACTTCAATAATAGTGTATTAAATGAAGCTTTTTTTCGATCTGACTATTCGATTGACTTTTTTCAATAGCGTCTATTGACCTAGATCTTAACAGCTTCACCGGACTACTAAGGCGAGCGCTTAAGGCACTCAGCCGATTTAATTTTGACAACTAGCTCAATGGTGCACGGCACACCTCGGCTTGGGTATCAAATCAAACTATCGTGATATTATTATGGATACGGATGATGACAAACTATAATTAAAAAAGTATAAAGACTTCGACTCGTTGATAGTAAAGAAAAAAGTGACTGTTTCTAATTTTTTTTAATAATAACATTAACGCTCCTGAATAGTTACTGAAACAGACAGTTATTTAGTATTTAGTTTTAATAATATTTAGCCAACAGTTAAAACAATTCTTTTTTCCTACACTATTATTATATATTGAATCATTATTACAAAGTGTATTATTATGACGTCAATAATGATTTATAGTCACTGCCATTAGCGTTTTTGTTTGTGATATCTGAAAATTCATCTTTCCCGTTGTCAATTTAATTCAAAAAGACCTTATTCAATTTAGACCATAAGAAGAAGCTTATGAACGTTAAACATACCACTGATTCGGGACATAACCTAGACATCGAGAAAAACCGACAAGAAATTCGATGTGGTTTATATTTTTAACATTCGAAATACATTAACGATACAATCGTTTTTAGTGGATATACAGAAAGTGATGTAAAATCTAGATATCGACATAGATGCACCATCGTGTAATAAGCATTTTGTCACTAAAACGGTTTGACATGGCACTCATTCACCACACCTATGCACAATAACAATATTACATCATGTCGCCCAGTATTACATAATACTAGTGGAACCGACGAATGTTGTCCTGTCTTGTTAATTAAAAAAACCTTTAAATTTATGGCAGCCCACCTACTGGGTCTAATTTGGAATCTAAACCATTCTTGAACCCACCTGAACACTCAGCGAAACTATCATCAAAATCTGTCCAAACGTTTAGGAAGAGTTCAGTCACATATACACGGACTGAAGAATTATATATATCGGGGGAGCCACTATTGACCTGCGATACCGTTCTGTTGACTATATCGAGGTTGTTACTAATAACATCAAATGCTACTGGTTAAAGTTAACGGCTGTTCATTATTTACCCTCGATGTGAGACGTCATTGGTTGGAGATATTTTCTGATATCTTCTTTTATGTATCTTGCCTTAAAAGGCGACCGGTGACTAGATGCAGGGGCATACTCGCTCAGACATTTGGGCTAGTCACACTTACGGATAATTCGTCGTAACTATAGTCACTGTTGTGTTTCTGTATCAGTTAACGTTTTGCTCTATTGTTCTTGGAGGATTGGTCAATTATATCATAACCACGACGTCATACTTCTAGCCATTTTATCGCTGCTCCGTATGTATAGGGTCAATGACGTCGCCTTATGAATAAAAAATAAAAGCCACTACATGAAAGTCTTCTTCGGAAAAACACGAAAAATACTTCGTAACTCCAATTTGTTGTTTATTGATCCCAAAAGTTAAAAAGCACGGAAGTCCGTAATATATCGGATTAGCGGTACCATGTGTGAGTAACTAAACGTTATTCCTTCAAGTAATTCCCAACAACACATCCGGTATTGTAACATTAAGTTATTTACGTTCCAGTCGATACGGACAAGGTCAGGATCGAGCGGTATCGATTGTCGTAAAAATAACCGCTGTAAACTATGAATATTAAATACCGACTTTGTGTGACTGATCATTTATATCCATTTTAACGTATATCTGGTACAATATATATAATAAAGCAACCGCGAATTAGTAGTGAATCATCACACCAGCCTCTAAGAGACCCATTGCAGAGTAATAGACCTTATCCCAAAGGAATATGTAAGCATAATCACCACGCCAGCCTAAAACGTATTGGCGATTTCAAACTCCGAGAAAGCCACAGTTCTATATTTCCCCACATAGGTATTATTACTACAAGAATATTTCTCAGTTTACGGTTCCTTTACCGTCAGTCGATAGAGTTTTACCAATTTAAATTAGTAAATGTACGCGAATTCATAAAAACCGTAGATGCAGGATGGAGTTCAAATCTTTGGACATCGAATTGATATTCCACCGGTCAAACCACTCGATCGGTAAGTACTGCCGACTATAATATATTTACTTCTCGAAGTGTGTTCAATTGACTGCATTATAGCGGATGATAAGAACAGTCCAATCTAAAAACTTGGCGAACTATAACTGGTTTTTTTTTGCGAACTGACTACGCTATTGACCTGACAAGGTCTTAACAGCTTCACCGGACCACCTATAACTGCCACATAGTCTACGTCACTTATAATAACAAAAAATGTAATAACGGAAAAACTCCCTGTAGTGATTAATTTCACGTCACAGAATTTAACTGCTTTAACCGGTGCACATTCACCCCTGAGGCTGTTCGCAAGCCGTTATGAGGTCAACGATTAAATATTCCTCTCAGGGGTTACCTTAGTTATTATATTACATTTCTATGAACCTGTATATGGTATATTTTTAAAAATAAAAGAGCAAATAAATGCTGTTACTGTTTTTCGTTCATGTAATTTTATTATTAAAGCAATTTAAATTTATTGACGAAGTTTAACGAATCATAATAGAGATCTGCTCAACGAGATCTAAAATCCATAGAAAAGTCTAGTATTACCTTGATTTTGTCGTAGATACATGTTAGTTATCAAACCAAATGTGGCCAGATTTGTTACAGAGATATGGTAAACCATATAACTTTCATATTTCATTATTTATATTGAGTTATCTATTATATATCACACGTAATGTGAATCTACATTGTTTCTTAGAGATCAGAAACTGTTCATAATTGAATAAAACACATATTTAAATAACATAAACGAAACAAGTAAAAGCAAAACTGTGTTAAATACAAAGAAAGCATTGGTCTCATTGACATATAAAAACCCAAGATGCAGTCTCGAAT
>MU159183.1:20692-46040 GCA_015888305.1 Antheraea pernyi
GTACTACCCCGGGCGAGCCGACCCATTCATGTTGAAACCAGTAATAGTTTCAGCCTGGCTCTACCACCATCAAAATCATATCATGAATCCCTCTATCCACTGGTGAAACCCGTATGAAAATCCGTTCAGTAGTTTTTGAGTTTATCGCGAACAGACAGACAGACAGACGCGGTAGGGGACTTGATTTTATACTATGTAATGATAATTGTAGACAATTTATTCCCTGTCACGGTAGTCATCCCTTCATTCGTCCGGAACCGCACGAGCGCGAGCGTCTCGACCGCAATGAATCACGTGAATGCGTTTTTAATGCTAAACGCCGCGCCACCGCGTCGTTTCGCTGTCATCGGGGCTTAGGGAAAATGTTCCACGGAAGAATTTTCCCTGATCGATTGCTGGATTTACTTCTACATTATCCTTAGTAATATTATAGATATAAATTGGAACCTGGTAACTAGAGGATATCACGAAATCTATTATACCTGCGATCAAATTAAAATTTTTTTTTTTTTTTTTTTTCGAACTGACTACGCTATTGACCCAGCAAGGTCTTAACAGCTTCATCGGGCTACTAAGGCGAGCGCTTAAGGCACTCAGCCGATTTTTGTTTTGGCAACCAGCTCAAGGGTGCTCGGCACACCTCGGCTTGGCTGTTGCCTGTTCATGCAATTCGCGACCTATCAAAGCTAACCTAAGTTAAAGCTAAACTATTCATACCAATAAGAGTTGCTGAAACATATATGTGTACCAAGCATACATATCTCAACAACTCCTATGTGTATTTTGTATCGGAAAAGATTCTAAACTATTACAGTTCGATACGGGAAAGAAAAGAAAAACCCATCCACTTTATGTGTAAGCGTGTATGCGTGCACGTGTGTGGAGGTGATATGTGTAATGTTGTCGCAGTGATGTAAGATTTTGTGTCACTGTATCGCGCGAGCAGCGTACTCAAGGGCTCCACGCCGAGGGAACGGACCTAGGCTTGAGCTGCTGCCGAGGGGGGCCTAGTCTGGTGTGCGGTAGCGAAATTTATCCCTAGACCACGGCGGCGTGATCTGTGGTTACGCGGGCGTGGGCGTGAGCACGCTCTGTTTGGAGAGACAGGCTGGTACTGATCGTTCACTGCCGTTATTTCATCGGGAGGGTCGGTAAAAATATGTCGCGGGCGTCTTTTACAACGCGCAGCGTTTGGTACGGGTTCGTATTTTGTGGCGTATACCACTAACGGACTGGGATGATTCGCGGTTTTTTCAAAATAACTAATCGTGAGTGATTTTACGTACGCCCAGATAGAAGGCATCTCTAGGTCCCTATGTAGATCAACTCTCCGGATGTACCACGGGGCACCGGTCACTTTACGTAAAACGCGGTTTTGAAGAACCTGCAACTTATGAAAATTATCTTTCGACATATGCGCAAAAACGGGACTGCTATATGTCATCACGGGACGGATACACGTCTTATACAAAGTGAGCTTGTGTCTGAGGGACATCTTACTCCTATGACAAAGCAACGGATGGAGGCGACCCAAGACCATAGCGGCTTTGTTTCGCACTCTATCTATATGTGACTCGAAATTTAAATGTTTATCTAATGTAACACCGAGATATTTGACCTCGTCGGCCCAAGGTATATCGGTTTCGTATAGCCTGATGGGCTCGAGGTTATTACTACGTCGTAAAGGATCGAAGAGTATCTAAGGCGTGAAAAAACAAACAAACAACCAAACTCACATTCATATTTATAATACTAGTAAGGATAGTTATGGTTCATAATTAAATCAGCTCTCTTATAATACCAATATATTTGTAGATTTTTTTAAAGAGCCTCTTGGTTTCACTTTTAATTGAATTATGTATGCTTTATAATAGAGATAAATAATCTATACTGATATTAGAAAACTGCAGAGTTTGTTTGTTTGGTTGAACGCGCTAATCTCAGGAACTTACTGGTTTGATTTGAAAAATTCTCAGTATAGATTATTTATCTCTATTATAAAGCATACATAATTCAATTAAAAGTGAAACCAAGAGGCTCTTTAAAAAAATCTACAAATATATTGGTATTATAAGAGAGCTGATTTAATTATGAACCATAACTATCCTTACTAGTATTATAAATATGAATGTGAGTTTGGTTGTTTGTTTGTTTTTTCACGCCTTAATTACTGAATCGAACATCATTCATTTTTATATACATATTGTCGGGGTACTTTTCTTCTAGAAACTAGTACTATCCCCGAGGGATGAGTAAAATCTATATTAACGCAAGCGAAGTTGCGGGCAGATGCTGGTCATTTATAAATAGGTTTACGCATACATTTACTACTCTCGGGTGGTCTGTCTCCTAGAAATGCTACGCAGGAGTTCTTATGATGTTTAGTTTTGTTATGCCTACTCGACATTTGATTTGTAGGAATGGTATGTATATTCAAAGGCCTGGTAAATTACGTACTTCATCTATTTAAGTGATGAACCCTTACTGCTACGACACTATTTATCAATCGTCAATAAATTTTATGAAAAAGAATCGTTATCCATATTTGTGTGTGGGGTAGTTTCGATTTTGATACTGTTTTCACTACCATCAGGAGAATTTCTTACATTTAATTAAAAATCTTAAACAGATCTATACAAAGAGTTCGTGATATACATGTGTATGTCTTAAGGATAACCCATGGGAATCATTTTCATCCCTTACATATTGTTATGGGTTATATTTGATGCTATTTTGATCAACATAGTATTAATATATAACCAAAGAAAGACACTAATGTTGATTCTTTAATGAAGGCCAGTGGTGTTCAAACAGACGATAGCGTTTTGAGTCGATGTCGAGAAAAATTTGCCGATATAGAACTATTCACGGATTTTGTTTTCCTACGAGGGGTAACTAAACAAAATGAAACAACAAAAATTTTTTGTTCCACAATTTGGAAAAAAAAACATTTTTTTATCGTGCTTAGCGGGAGTTACCTACACATATCTAGACGACAATCTTGCATCAAACATACCTGCATCAGAGTCGATTGATCCGTTGTCTAATAACACTGGTCTACAAAAAAAATCTCCTAATTGTTTCATGCATGATAACATCATATCAGATACTCTAAACACGGAATATAACATGCAAATAAATACATCACATAGATTTTAAATATTATGTCCATCTAAAAACGATATTATCAAAGTAACAACAATCACAAAAGAACAATAAAAGACTATAGTGTCGGATAAAAGTGCCGGAGGACCATCTCCCCTCTCCGTCCCTTCCTCCATAACCCATGGGAATCATTTTCATCCCTTACATATTGTTATGGGTTATATTTGATGCTATTTTGATCAACATAGTATTAATATATAA
This sequence comes from Antheraea pernyi, assembly GCA_015888305.1. NCBI lineage: Eukaryota > Metazoa > Arthropoda > Insecta > Lepidoptera > Saturniidae > Antheraea > Antheraea pernyi. The sequence continues at coordinate 24,059 of MU159183.1, forward strand.
CCAAAGAAAGACACTAATGTTGATTCTTTAATGAAGGCCAGTGGTGTTCAAACAGACGATAGCGTTTTGAGTCGATGTCGAGAAAAATTTGCCGATATAGAAATATTCACGGATTTTGTTTTCCTACGAGGGGTAACTAAACAAAATGAAACAACAAAAATTTTTTGTTCCACAATTTGGAAAAAAAAACATTTTTTTATCGTGCTTAGCGGGAGTTACCTACACATATCTAGACGACAATCTTGCATCAAACATACCTGCATCAGAGTCGATTGATCCGTTGTCTAATAACACTGGTCTACAAAAAAAATCTCCTAATTGTTTCATGCATGATAACATCATATCAGATACTCTAAACACGGAATATAACATGCAAATAAATACATCACATAGATTTTAAATATTATGTCCATCTAAAAACGATATTATCAAAGTAACAACAATCACAAAAGAACAATAAAAGACTATAGTGTCGGATAAAAGTGCCGGAGGACCATCTCCCCTCTCCGTCCCTTCCTCCTCCTCTCCCCAACTGCCCTGCGACTCCCCTGGTGTCGCTAGTGTCTATGGACGGTGGTAATTTAACATCATGTGACCCACCTGTTCGTTTGCCTCCCTATAACTTAAAAAAAAAGACTACGGTCTAAGTTTTACAGCGAAAAATGCGAAGTCTACAGTCACAAGTTCAGAATGTAAATATTTCGTACGTATATACATTGTTTATAATGTTAAAACGAACTTAAAAAAAGACCTAAATTTATATTATTTTGAAAAAAAAATCATAGAAAAATCTAGAGAAAAAATCGGCCATTGGGAACAGATTCAGTGCATCAGAATCTCCAAATTATGACATATTTTTTTAAAGGAGGATTTGGTTGCAGTGTAATATTGAGGTGGAGCCCCAGTAGTTCAAGCTTGAGCAGCCTTGATGCATGTGATTTCAATGAGTAGGTATGTTATAAAACATCAGAGATTTAGCATACGACAAAAAGATGTTTGTATGAATTCGTTCTAATAAATATTGATAAAAAGTTGTTAGATACACGTGAAGAGGTATTTAATATACGAATATAGTTACCCCAGTATTATCCGATAAATTTGATACTACAATATGCCAATTTGCCATTAAGCCGGATTTAAAGACCCGTACTCTTGTGCGATGTACTATGATAACCCATGTTGAAAAGAAAAGGCTCTCTTATCGGCACAATATAATAAGATATAATATCATACTTATTACTTGGAATTTTTATATAGACTTAGTCGAGAATAAAATATAGTCAATAAGCGTAACCGGTGGACGTTGTTACGCCCTGATAATTAAAAAAACCTTGACAAATTATATATTTAAACCTTCATCATGAAACACTTTATCTGCTGGTGAAAACCACATGAAAGTCCGTTCAGTAGTTTTTGAGTTCATCGCGAACTGCAAAAAAGACCCTCTTTGACGCAGTTCCTATCTTTCAGGGAGTTCCCTTAGTCGCCAAGCCTAAAATCAATATCCTGGGTGTCGATATATCAAGCAACGTTCAGTTTGGTGGTCAGAGCAAAACTGGCCTCAAAAAAATTAGGTGTTCTTAACAGAGCAGGACGGTATTTCACACTGGATTACCGCCTTCAGCTTTATAAGGCGCAAGTCCGTCCACACATGGAATATTGTTCCCACCTCTGGGCCGGAGCACCTCAATGTCACCTACTTCCTTTTGACCGAATCCAACGTCGAGCGGCTTGAATCATCGGCAACCAGGTGCTCTCCTTAAGGCTAGACACTCTGGCGCTTCGTAGGGACGTTGCGTCGCTTTGCGTCCTCTATAAGATCTACCACGGAGAATGCTCTGAAGAACTGTTTGGATTGATACCTGCTGCTGAGTTCCGTTACAGAACGACTCGTCAGGGACTGAAATTCCATCAGTGTCATCTCGATGGTTGGAAGTGCGTTTTTTCCGCGTATGACAGTTCTCTGGAATGAACTCCCAGCGGCAGCGTTTCCAGAACAATACAATCTGCCTTTTTTAAAAAAACGAGCCTATTCCTTTCTCAAAGGCCGGCAACGCATCTGTGATTCTTCTCGTGTCGCAGGTATCCATGGACGGTGGTGATCATTTACCATCAGGTGACCCGCATGTTCGTTTGCTGCCAATAGTATAAAAAAAAGAACAGGCAGACAGACGTGACAGAAGACTTTGTTTTAATTTGTAGTCGGTATGTATTCCGATAATATTGAGGAATAACGTGGCTTTCAATTATTGAATAACTTTCCAAAATGGAATCTTTAAATTCACAGGTTAGAACAAACTTTATAGTATAGTAGCTGATACCTACGACTACGTCTGCGTCACTAATTATTTTAATAATATGTTTTATGTGTCGGAAGAGGTAGAGGAGACTTCCTCTTTCCTATGTGTGCACACTACACCGCTATGCCCACTTCTCCACAGCAACAAAATATATCACTGACCATGTCGTGGTTGTCAAAATAGTAGTACTCTTGTAAAATGTTTATAACTCTATATTAAATGAAAATATCAGTGATATTTAGATAAAGACCAAGGTTCTAAGAAGTATATAAAAAAGATATATTGAAATCTATCCAGTAGGGCTTGCGCGATTCGCGCACAATGGTAAGCCTCATTCTAGTTATATACAGATAAGAAGTATATAAAAAAGATATATTGAAATCTATCCAGTAGGGCTTGCGCGATTCGCGCACAATGGTAAGCCTCATTCTAGTTATATACAGATGATGGGTAAAAATTTAAGTATGTATCTTCGTAGCTATGATATTGTAACTAAAGAGCTGTAGATACGTTACCTACTGATATTTTGACAAAATAAATAGCACGTAAAACGCACACATGTGTAAAGTAATATTGTAACACCAAACTGTCTTAGATAAAACGTGGAAGTAAGATGGCATATTCTCAATATCGGTGGTAAAAAAGAAATAGTTATATGCTGCTTAGATACGGGCGGATTGACGGGGCAGCTGTCAAAAATAAGCCAAGTGTTACACAATACGTATAATCAGCCAGTCAGGAAAATCAATAAACACTCTGAAGGTACTGTGACTATTTATCCGGGCAGAGCTTCGCCTTACAATAATTTCCACATGGAGTGCGTGCAGATCAGCGACATCTTGCCCTTTATATGCCGAACTGCCACCAATGTAGTCTCACACCGGGGTAAATAATGAACAGCCGGTAACTTCAATCAATAGCGTTCGAGGTCATTAGTAACCCGCGATAAAGTCAATAGCGCGGTATCGCAGGTCAATAGTGGTTTCCCGGGTGGCGTAGTCTCGCCTCTCGGGTGTGTCATAGCGGTACCGGATGTAGTCATTAACACAAGTTTTAACAAGGCGCTGTCGAAGCGATATGACGTATCTATAGTTACAATATCATTGGTAGGTATATTGTCTTTAAAATCGGCAATGTACTTATTTCTCATGTATTATTATAATTAATCAAACTAGAAAATCCATCCATCAAGTAAATTATGTAAGTTATTGCTGTCAAGTAAGGTTCGCAATAACCTTGGTCGTGTCGGTTGGTTGACTTATGTAGAGGGTGGCTTTGTTGGAGTAAGTATGCACCTACTACAGATACTTAAAAGTTCAACGAGTAACTTGTGTATAGAAAATGAGCCCATGTCGTATAGGAGGCTTGTTATTTGAATATCAATTTATGTTCGTATAGAATGGACTAAGTCGTTGACATTGCGATTATATATATGAGATCGCTAGACTACAAGGAGGGCACTATTTTTTTCTTGATTCGTTGTGTCAAGTACGTCTATGCGAGGACGGTCTCAAAATAAATTTGTTCATCTTTCGGATACTCAAATCACGACCGCTTGTTGTACAGTGTCGGTACAATATCTGTGTCACATTTAGGTTAATGATTGAAATTAATTAAAATGTGTAACACTATTACAAATACAAGTTGATATCTGTGTCACATTTAGGTTAATGATTGAAATTAATTAAAATGTGTAACACTGTTACAAATACAAGTTCAAATTAAATTAAGTAAAAAAAAGTGTGTGTGTACTTATGTACACGCGTTAGAAGTTATACTTCTTTGGCGTAACAAGATAAAAATGTTTTCAAAAATTTTATCTTTCGCCTTATTTTACGTTTGTAGAAAAAACGACACTAATAATAGGTTGACTATAGCTAACTTCAGTGTGTCGGTTTTTCGTGACGGTGTGCGCGCGCATCGTAAGAACTTCAGGGTGTCGGTTTTTCGTGATGGTGTGCGCGCGCATCCTAATAATTTCAGGGTGTCGAATTTTCGTGTTGTTGTTGCAGTGACATAAGATTCTGTGTCACTATATCGCGCGAGCAATTTACTCAAGGGCTCCACGCCGAGAGAACGGACCTAGGCTTGCGTCGCTGCCGAGGGGGCCTAGTCTTGTGTGCGGGAGCGAAATTTACCCCCAAACAACGGCAGCATGTTCTTTCGTGGGAAATCAATAAAATGTTTAATATTTATATAATATTCAAGCCTTATAACACAAATTATGGATTTATGAAAAGAATGACTTAGGAAGTAGATGATGTAATTATTAAAACACTGGCGCAGTATACTACAAAGTTGATTTAGTGTAATGGAGATTTAACGGGAGCTTGTGAAACGCTAAGGCAGGAAACAAAGTGACGGAGCCCGTTAATTCAAACTCCCGACGAGCTTCTAAACTGTTAAGAGTGAGGTAATTAAGTATGATGGATATTCGGAGTTTATCGCGGGCCGCAGGACATCGCGTCTCACGGACACTTGCTACTTTCTTATCACATTTTGAACGAACTTTACGACATCTTTGTGTCGACATTGTGCCCTTGTTCTTTAATATTGTGTGGTTCATAATTTATAACCATATTTATAACCTAAAAGTATCTCTTAATTTAATATTCTTTATCGCTTTATTATCACAACTATAATATAAAAATTGTGTAAATATGTAATAAATATTACTAATATACGTATTTATATGTCCATGTATTAGAAGTTGAAGTGTAATAGGGTACCATGGTTTTCATGTTGTAAAATGAAAGTCATGTAATAGAAAAGTTTTGAGTGCGAAAGTAGACGAATACAGGAGTACAGAAAGACAAAGAGGTTAGGATGGACTGTGTGAAAAATTATATGTGTATAATCTATTGTTGGTCGAAGGTTTTTAGTAGGTGATAGTGCTACCCTGAAGCTATTACTGGTTTCAGCATAAAAGGGTCGACTCGCCCGGAGTACTACTCACAGAAAACCGACGTGAAGTAACAGTGCTTGTATTGTTGCTTTTCGTTCGATCAGTGAGAACGTCGGAGCCCCCCCCTCCCAACACAGGCGGGCAACTTGCGACTCCCCTGGTGTTGCAAGTGTCTATGGACGGTGGTGGTCACTTAACATCAGGTGACTCACCTGTTCGTTTGCCTTCTACGATTTAAAAATAAACCAAAAGATCCTATCAGCTGATTATTAAAAAAACTGTATAGACAGAACTACAGATTGATCAATATAGATACTCAAGTTTTAATAAAATAAAATAACGAATCGTCAATAATTACTGAATAAAAACGCGTGTCGAATCGCGGACATAGCTGTTTAAGAAGACTAAAAGAACTAAGGAGATTTTAATAGAAAACCTAACCTATTTTTTTTTATTTAATTAGACCAATTAATAACTATATTTTAGAGTTTTTGGCGGAATTTTGGTCTGTCATGTAGTGGATTTTATATTTTATTCATAATCTTGTGTTATTTGACTCTCTTTTTTTATAAAAATGGTGGTGTTTTACGTAATACAGTTCGGTTATTGTGGATAAGTGAAGTGAATGGAAAATAATGCCACGGACCATGAATTCTGAGATGACACAATAACTCCCTGAAAAGTTCCAACAAGAGATCCACAAACTTGTTGGAACGTTGAAATTATTCACACGACACTTATTGTGTCGTGTGTCTTATATATTGTAATCTCCATTGAAACCAAACATTGACACTGGCAAGTGCTTCTGCGGAGCCAAAACTAGAAAACGAAGAAGAACTATATTTTAAATGTCATAATTGTAATTTTCCCAAATATATCATATATATTATACGTGAAGCCTAAACTTTATATCCCTTTTTAAAGGAATTGCGTGAACGGATGAACGTGAAACTTGGCATAGTTTAAGTTTATATGGAGGAGAAGTGCAGAAAGCTATTTATTTTATATAAAATGCATTAGAAGTACATTAAATTAATTAAAATATGCATTACTCACACTACTGCTTCAATTTTACACAACATATACACACATGTAAATAAATAATACAGTTCGGTTATTGTGGATAAGTGAAGTGAATGGAAAATAATGCCACGGACCATGAATTCTGAGATGCCACAATAACTCCCTGGAAAGTTCCAACAAGAGATCCACAAACTTGTTGGAACGTTGAAATTATTCACACGACACTTATTGTGCGGAGCCAAAACTAGAAAAAGAAGAAGAACTATATTTTAAACGTCATAATTGTAATTTCCCCAAATATATATATTACTAAATACACATACCAACTAAATAGTGAATTAATTTCAACGAATGTAAGATGCTAGTCACGTATATAATGAAGACCAACGAATGTACATATAAGAAGTAATTATTCTATATACGTAGTATATTTTTATTCCCTTATTCTTAAAATGGTGTCGTGAATATAAATGTTAAAATTACTCAATTATGAGATTTTAAGTTAGTAATGTTCACAATCAGTAATTATTGTAACTTACGAGTTCGCGTTCTACCTGAACGAGGAAAGATTAAATGAGCCATTGTGTATATGATTTACTGATTATTAGCAATGAAAAATAATGAACGTAATATAAATTCAGGAATAGTTCGTTATCTAATCAATTGTATTTATTGGTTTTAATGAGTTGACGGAGGATTTTCTTGTAACTATTTTGTGAATTTTAGAAATACTGTCTACAATAAATAGTTGAAAATAAATACGCTGGTTAATCGTGGATAATAAAATTAATGTTTTGGTATGGCCTAGGTATGGCTCTTTTTTTTAACGTGGAGAGAAAATCCATCATGGACTGTTAGGCCCCCGGTAGAGGGCCTGAGCTGAGTCGACCGCCACCTGCGTGCTGGGACACAGCTGCCGGTGCCTTTTGGCGACTTTAACTGTGTTGGGCTGTGTCCATATCACACTCCTGGCAGTGGTGACATCTAGTCGTCACTTCTTTTCTGGCTATGTTGTGCAAATATCGCCCAAAACAGCCATGATTCGTCAATATCTGGACCAATCGAAAAGTAAGTAGTTCTTGATGAGATAAAAGAGCAAGCAGTCGAAAAAAAAACTAACGTAACCTATTTATTTTTCTCAATGTCTGTGAAGAGAGTTCTCCAGGTAAAAAAAAAGGTTAGACTTGCGAAAAAAGATAACGCGAGCCGGCCGCGGCAGCCTTCAACGAGCGCGGTGCATTTAATAGGAAAGTACCGCTATATGTTGCACTCTAAAAATGTGCCTCTTTTCTGTAGGCTTGCGTTTCAAACAAGCTATCTCTTACAAAGCAGGTTAATAAATAATATTCCGTGTCTGCACTAAACATTTTTGAAAGGGCTACAGTGAAGGAGTGAAAGATCCGCATGCGATTCGCGAGCTACATTTTGCCGATCACTGAACTAGGTCATAAAATAACCCACTTTATTAATGCTTATTGTTAGTTCACTAATGCCCGGTTTCTGAGATATTCGGTTAAACTACCAATAGTTATTGACCCAACAAAGTTTATAAGATCAACTGTCAAATGGCCCGTTGTGTTTTACTGACTTATTTATCGTATGATTGTGTGTTCAGAAACGCAATTTGACAAGTTATCGAACCGACAACGCTATTGAACAGATAAACTACGATTAAAGTACCTCAGAAACCGGGCATAAAAGCATCACGTGTAGTGTTAAACTTTTTTTATGACATTAGTAGAAAGGGGAAAGTTCATGAATACAGTATATATATCTAGTATCGCCGGTGAGCAACCCTTGTCACGGGAGATTTGTAAACGAAAAAGCCTCTAATTTGGGTTTGTGTTTTGACAACTCGTCTAGAGGTAGAGACATGTACATTTACAGTTGGATAAAGGGACCGTGTCGGTTTTAGTTCAGATAGCGATAGCCGTGTATGAAGAAGAGCTTGTGAAGTTAATTCCAGTTTATCTATCTTTTTATAAAACGAAAAAATGTCGTTGCTTTCAATATTTCATGAACCGAAGATAGTTCGGATTGTTTTTGATTAAAAAATATATATAAAATATTTTTTCTTTTTTTAATCAAATGATTGAAAATTGTGAATGACTCATGTTGAACATAATGAAATATTTTCAAGGAATGCTATAATATACTTTTTTAAATTAAACTATATCAATAAAATTGCACTTGAAAATTTTTAAATACAATTTTCTTTGTAGTTACTATTGTTTTCTTGTATAATATAACACTTAAGGTATCTAGAAAGAAAAGGAAGTGATGGCAGTTTATTTATAGTTCGGATAATAGTTTTCGATGAAGATTCATATCATTATGATACGAAAGCATAACGATAGTAACTTTTATAGTGTTCACTTGAATAGACCACCACCCTTGACTTCGAAATTTACTCCCATGCACCTATAAGTGTGTTCTGCAAGATGTATTTGACTTACTTGGCTACTCAAGATTTCATTTGTTTGTATTTTGGGTCACTTCATTTTAAGTGAGATTATGAAACGGTAAAACCTACAAAGTATAAAAATCCAAACATGTTCATAAGTAGCCAAATACAATAAAATCCAACAACAAGATACCTACGATAATTTATGTAATTACTGCGTTCGTACATAAGCTTTTAATGCTCATAATATCAAAAACAAAGTACTGTGACTCGCAGATATTAATATTAGACAAATCACGTGTAGGTAAGTAATGTTATTTTAAGAAAATTGTTTCATTTTTTTTTTATATCATAGGAGGCAAACGATCTGGTTGGTCATCTGATGTTAAGTGATCACCGCCGTCCATAGACACTAGCAACACTAGAGAGTCGCAAGTCGTTACCACCCTGTATTTGGGGAAAAGGGGGCAAGGGGAGGTGGGCCTCCGGCGCTCTCACTGACCGAACGAAACGCAACAATCCAGGCACTGTTACTTCACGTCGCGTCGGTGTTTCTGTGAGAGGGTGGTACAACCACGAACACGAAGTACATTCATGCTGAAACCAGTAATAACTTTAGCGTGGCTCTACCATCTACAAAAAACCCACCTTCATGTAAACTACAACGTTCGGCTCTCATTTTACATAATATATGAGCGGACCCGGCGAACGTTGTCCTGCCTTGATAGTAAAAAAAAAATCTACAATTCAACCGCAGCGCCACCTTCTGGGTCCAATTGTGAATCTAAGTCGTTGTCAGATCCACTCGAACACGCACACAAAATGTCATCAAAATCGGTCCAGCCGTTTAGGAGGAGATCAGCGACATATACACGTACAGAAGAAATTTATATATAAAAATATGTATTATATTATTGTATCCAAAGAAACAGATTTTAACCCCGCAAAGAACGGACTTTTCAGTGGCCGCATATCTTGATCAGGTGACGCAACAAAACGTAAAAACCAAATTGTACATCTTTTTTACAGTTAACAAATCCGTCTTGACGAGGGTTCCCTGTTTTTCTCTAAAAGTAGAAATAAGAATAATGTAACAACAAATCTTGCTTGATCACCGTGAGGATTTCGATTTTTTTGTGGATTTAATAGAACAATGCGTATGTTTTAAAATATATATTGTATTTATTTTGTATATAACATTAGACGCTTTCTAGTCAATATTTATTTTACGGTCGTGAACATGACAATACATTAGTAAATATATTAATAATATGACTTTTGTGATTGATTATAAATGGAGTCATATTTAGTGACAACCACGGCGTGCTAAATCAATAAATTAAATTTTAATAAAACCAAATATTAAACTATTTTACATATTGAACGTAATAATACGAAAACTAGAAAATTGAAACAGAAAGAGAAATAAAATTCTAAAACTAATTGATATTCTAAAACCATATTTTAAAATATTATGGAAACTAATAAAGTAACACTAAGCCTACTAAACCAATTAAAACTGTATTTTGTGAATTGACTGATATGTCCCTATCGCTGTTTTGAATGTATTTCGTTAAGTTGAGAAAATGTCACATGTTTTATGGAATGAGGTATATGACCTAGATATTCTGTTGATCTTATATGAAAGATGGTTGTGAATTTTATTACGATATTATAAGGTCTATAAATAACTATCTACATAAGTTTAATAAAATCGTATGATATTTTGTTATACTGAATAGTGACTATACTTCGCATTAGAAGTTTGCGTCAGTATAATTCAAAGTACGGCGATCAACGAGAGATCATCATCCGACATCAGTTGTTGATGTCATGCCTGCTTGCAAGCTTGTCAGCTATTGAATATATGTCGAAACAGGACAAAACTAAGCCGGCCACTATGAGAACTATCGTGCCCCACATTTACACATCCAGCAATTATATATTTACACTGTCCGATAAAATGACTTAAACAGTGCCATTTATTAACATTTATACCAGTGACATTAACGTTGTTTGCTGGTTTAACGTGCACCGTGGACTAACATTAACCTCGCTAATGAGTTAAAAACAAAGGGCATTTGCTAATACGCTGTCCTTAATGTACAAAGCAGGGCGAACGCCACATGAGTGGGGTGCTGACACAACATTTTGTACTCATTGTAGCTATTTTTGGGCACCTGTATGTTTTACCAGTGGCATTTGTTTACTTAATGATCTATTTTCTATATAAATAAAACGATAAAGGTTGGCCGTTGCGCTTACACCTCGCAAAAATTACAGTATAGATTTAGATATTTTTTTAAAGATTTATTTCTTAAACATTTGGTTTTATCTATAAACTATTACGATATCCATTTAGTACAAAGTTATTAAAGTTTTAATCAATTATTTTTATTTATAAACACCACTCGATCAGTGACGTGTTTTTTCTTTCTATGGAGAATTTGGGCAAGTGGTCTAGTGCGCATGCGTGGGAGAGGGGAAATAAATAGATACAATTGTTTAGAAATAAATTTGGTAAATGAAGTATATTTTAGCTTTCAATTTCCTTTATAGTTCTTCCTTTGTACATAAAATATATTAATAAGATAGTAAAAAACATAGACAAAGTCGTGGGTATCAACTAGTTATAGAAATAAAATACGGTTAGAGTTTGTTTTTTCTTCTGATTTGCAATAACTGTAACATTTTGGAGGGAAAAATGGAGGGGTTATCATCCTTACACTGAGATCCAAGTTTTGAATATCTTACGTAGGAGTTTGTAAACTCTTTGACTGTATTAATTATTAAGGCCAGGTTTTTTTTCCACTTAATAAATCCTAAGTAAACCTAATTATTCTATATATTATAAACTAGGTACGTTAGATTTTTTTACATTGTTTATAGGGGTTTTATTCCACTGAACATATCAGCCCCATTGTTCCCTAATCTTTCTAGCTCTATCATGAGAGTTCCTGATGAGGTATCATAACCAGGCCATACAGCATCTTAGCTTCATCCGAACAGGGTTCAGCCAAGATGCTGTGACAAATACCTATGTTCTGGCAACTACTTTTTATACTACTCATCAACGACTCTCTTTCGGTGCTGTTCTTGGCACACTCCATCATCAAGTGATGCACATCCTCAATTTTTCTACATACATCGCAGTTGGGAGATATACAGAATCGTCTACATTTGTAGAGTCGGTCAAATATTCGTAGCTTGAAAATAGTTTTATTAGATATGTAATATTGTTAGCTTAAAAATAAAGTAACTAGACGACCGAGCCCAGATCGGTTCTTTACAAAGATATTTTTATTGTGCTGGTAAACAATCAATTTGTTCTCCGGAAAGCTTTCATCAGCATTTAGTATGAAAACTGCATAAACTTCATTACAGCCTGAAATATTAAACCTTCTACGATAAACTTGATCTCAAAGACTAAATAAAAGCTTTACGTATGGTGCGCGTAACTCTTGGGCAGAAGGTCACATCTTTAATAATCGCTAGCGAGCTCGGCGGACATTCTTCCGCCTTGATAATAAAAAAAACCATAACTTTTTTTTTATGGCATAGGTGGCAAACGAATAGGTGGGTCACCTGATGTTAAGTGATCACCACCGTCCATGGACACTAACAACACCAGAGGAGTTGCAAGTGCGTTGCCACCCTTTGGAGGAAGGGTTAGGGGAGGGAGAGGCGAGAGGAGAGGAGGGGAGGTGGGCCTCCAGCGCCTTCACTGACCGAACGAAACGCAACAATGCAAGCACTTTTACTTCACGTCGGTTTTCTATGAGAGGGTGGTACTACCCTGGACGAGCCGACCCATTCATGCTGAAACCAGTAATAGTTTCAGCGTGGCTCTACCACCATTAAAACTTTGTTAATAAAAAATTAACAAACTGGTGGTAATGAAACCGCATGAAAATCCGTTTAGTAGTTTTTGAGTTTATTGCGAACAGACAGAAGTGGTAGAGGACTCTGTTTTATAATAATGTAGTGACGTCATCAATGGAACGAAAATAGAGAGAATAGTTCTGGAAACTTCTGATTACAGTTTAGATTACATGTTTTTCTTATTGAATTAGTAATGTTCTTCATAAGCCTATCAATTTATTGCAATGTCGATCACGTCCGTCAGTTGTAGTATTATATTACAGTAACAATAATTCCATATTTATATCGCAAGGTAATAAACTTGGTACTCGACGGATGTTAATTATTCTATTTTCAATATAAAATGTACGTCATTATACGGATTTAGGTCGTCATCGAGACATTGTACGCAAGCAGCTCTTACATAAAATAAGGGAAGCAATTCAAACAGGTTGAAAATATGTTCAGACGATATTTTTAGAACTTAAAACGTAAATAAAATGTTTTGTTAAAACTCTACTGTTTTCCGATAGGTATTAACAAGTATGGTTAATCTATACATCATTACATAGTATAAAACAAAGTGCCCTACCGCGTCTGTCTGTCTGTCTGTTCGCGATAAACTCAAAAACTATTGAACAGATCTTTATGCGGTTTTCATCAGTGGATAAAGTGATTTATGAGGAACGTTTTGATATATAATTTGTCCCGGATTTTTTTTATAATCAGGGCGGCACAACGTCTGCCGGGCCCGCTAGTATAATATAAAAAGAACCTGCCTGTCGTATGTTCGGGATTCTGTCCTAAATGGCTGAACGAATTTCGACGAGACTATCTGTAGCAGATAAAGAACTTTTTTTAGATTTATACAAGTTACATATAATAATTTTTTTCTATAAGGACTAAGCAGCAGACACATTTTTGAAGAGATAACTTAAAACTGATAAATTGATTGTATCATAACATTTTAAAATGAGGTAGTTCCAATTTTAATCGTTCATAAAACATGTTTCATTTTTTAAGATTTCCAGCTTTTATACACCGAGAACAAAGTTCCAATTTTGACGTCCATGTGGTTCTTAGTTTTGTATGATCTTCATTGTACAAGATTTGAAGATCTTGAAAAATGACGTAAAAACGCCTTAAATTGGATTTAGCTTGTTTTGAAATGTAATGTACCAAATCTAACGGTTAACCAGGAATATCAAAATTACGGTGTTAACTTTTACCAGGCGAATGTTTAAAGGGTGTAACCATTCAAACGTGTGATAGTTTATGCTCACATTTAACATATAAAATAATAATATCAAAACGAATACTAATAAACAATAAAGCGAACCTTTGTTAAAGTTTGTTCTAAAACTTTAAAAATATGAGTACCATACTTTTAAACGTAAAAAAACCACACCTAGGTTTAATGAACAAAATTGAAAGGGCGCTTTTCAAGGTTAATCATTACGTAAATGCTTATTGTCAGAATGCCGCATGGTCAAACAAAGGGAAGCGGGGCGTGGGCCGAGGTGCGGGGCGCGGGCCGGAGTGCGCAGCACGGCGTGATTCATCGCGTCGGTATTTATTACACCAGTTCGTTTTGTGTAAATTACTCGAGATAATTAGATCGAATATTAAATAAACCCATTTTTTAAATTTATTTAGAACCAGAAATGACTATTCAGTAACCCCTATGAATAATGCGACTCCTTAACCATTCAGCCCGGTATATTATAAAAGTCAGTGTTTATTTCTTAGATTGTATGTTACATTTTCATGTGTTAACTACTCGAACGATTATCATGAAATTTTCGATAGACGTTGTCAGTGATACAGAAAATGGTATAAGGTACGTTTTAGCCAGAAAAAAATAGTATTCGCAAGGGATCGATCAAACCTATCATAACATGAGTGAAGTCTTTGCTCGCGGCTTGAGTTTACTGTACGACATAAAAATCATATTATTATAAAACCTCTTAGACAGTATTCATTTTAAAACCCTCAGTAAAAGGAACCCAGAGATGTCGTATATATTCGTTTATTTATTCAGAGATCTCGCAGCTTCTTGTTCATTTTGAACTCGTTTGCACGATGTCATGATAATTAGGAAATTTTGATGTAACTTCGAGTTAGTCGGCATTAACTCTTTGAATTCTTGAAAAGAGTTCTTCATTTATGTTTATATTTCATAACACTGTCGAAGAGAACGATTTTTATATTATTTCGCGTTCAAAGTACGCTCTAGCCATCGAAACTAAACGATATCTGACTAAAATTCATACCCAATAAAATCATAAATGAAGTAATTAAAAATCATCATTATATTGTAATTCTTCTAAAGATATGTTTAACTAGCCAGTGTCTGCGATTTCTCTGTCATGGTAGTTATTATGAGATAACAAAACAAATTAAAACAATCTTCTAGAGAAAGAAATCGCAGGCACCGGGCTCAGGCCCGTCGCCCCGGGCAGTTAAACTACACAGGCCCATGTGGTGGAGGTTTAATAGGACTTTTGTGATTGATTATAAATGGAGTCATATTTAGTGACAACCACGGCGTGCTAAATCAATAAATTAAATTTTAATAAAACCAAATATTAAACTATTTTACATATTGAACGTAATAATACGAAAACTAGAAAATTGAAACAGAAAGAGAAATAAAATTCTAAAACTAATTGATATTCTAAAACCATATTTTAAAATATTATGGAAACTAATAAAGTAACACTAAGCCTACTAAACCAATTAAAACTGTATTTTGTGAATTGACTGATATGTCCCTATCGCTGTTTTGAATGTATTTCGTTAAGTTGAGAAAATGTCACATGTTTTATGGAATGAGGTATATGACCTAGATATTCTGTTGATCTTATATGAAAGATGGTTGTGAATTTTATTACGATATTATAAGGTCTATAAATAACTATCTACATAAGTTTAATAAAATCGTATGATATTTTGTTATACTGAATAGTGACTATACTTCGCATTAGAAGTTTGCGTCAGTATAATTCAAAGTACGGCGATCAACGAGAGATCATCATCCGACATCAGTTGTTGATGTCATGCCTGCTTGCAAGCTTGTCAGCTATTGAATATATGTCGAAACAGGACAAAACTAAGCCGGCCACTATGAGAACTATCGTGCCCCACATTTACACATCCAGCAATTATATATTTACACTGTCCGATAAAATGACTTAAACAGTGCCATTTATTAACATTTATACCAGTGACATTAACGTTGTTTGCTGGTTTAACGTGCACCGTGGACTAACATTAACCTCGCTAATGAGTTAAAAACAAAGGGCATTTGCTAATACGCTGTCCTTAATGTACAAAGCAGGGCGAACGCCACATGAGTGGGGTGCTGACACAACATTTTGTACTCATTGTAGCTATTTTTGGGCACCTGTATGTTTTACCAGTGGCATTTGTTTACTTAATGATCTATTTTCTATATAAATAAAACGATAAAGGTTGGCCGTTGCGCTTACACCTCGCAAAAATTACAGTATAGATTTAGATATTTTTTTAAAGATTTATTTCTTAAACATTTGGTTTTATCTATAAACTATTACGATATCCATTTAGTACAAAGTTATTAAAGTTTTAATCAATTATTTTTATTTATAAACACCACTCGATCAGTGACGTGTTTTTTCTTTCTATGGAGAATTTGGGCAAGTGGTCTAGTGCGCATGCGTGGGAGAGGGGAAATAAATAGATACAATTGTTTAGAAATAAATTTGGTAAATGAAGTATATTTTAGCTTTCAATTTCCTTTATAGTTCTTCCTTTGTACATAAAATATATTAATAAGATAGTAAAAAACATAGACAAAGTCGTGGGTATCAACTAGTTATAGAAATAAAATACGGTTAGAGTTTGTTTTTTCTTCTGATTTGCAATAACTGTAACATTTTGGAGGGAAAAATGGAGGGGTTATCATCCTTACACTGAGATCCAAGTTTTGAATATCTTACGTAGGAGTTTGTAAACTCTTTGACTGTATTAATTATTAAGGCCAGGTTTTTTTTCCACTTAATAAATCCTAAGTAAACCTAATTATTCTATATATTATAAACTAGGTACGTTAGATTTTTTTACATTGTTTATAGGGGTTTTATTCCACTGAACATATCAGCCCCATTGTTCCCTAATCTTTCTAGCTCTATCATGAGAGTTCCTGATGAGGTATCATAACCAGGCCATACAGCATCTTAGCTTCATCCGAACAGGGTTCAGCCAAGATGCTGTGACAAATACCTATGTTCTGGCAACTACTTTTTATACTACTCATCAACGACTCTCTTTCGGTGCTGTTCTTGGCACACTCCATCATCAAGTGATGCACATCCTCAATTTTTCTACATACATCGCAGTTGGGAGATATACAGAATCGTCTACATTTGTAGAGTCGGTCAAATATTCGTAGCTTGAAAATAGTTTTATTAGATATGTAATATTGTTAGCTTAAAAATAAAGTAACTAGACGACCGAGCCCAGATCGGTTCTTTACAAAGATATTTTTATTGTGCTGGTAAACAATCAATTTGTTCTCCGGAAAGCTTTCATCAGCATTTAGTATGAAAACTGCATAAACTTCATTACAGCCTGAAATATTAAACCTTCTACGATAAACTTGATCTCAAAGACTAAATAAAAGCTTTACGTATGGTGCGCGTAACTCTTGGGCAGAAGGTCACATCTTTAATAATCGCTAGCGAGCTCGGCGGACATTCTTCCGCCTTGATAATAAAAAAAACCATAACTTTTTTTTTATGGCATAGGTGGCAAACGAATAGGTGGGTCACCTGATGTTAAGTGATCACCACCGTCCATGGACACTAACAACACCAGAGGAGTTGCAAGTGCGTTGCCACCCTTTGGAGGAAGGGTTAGGGGAGGGAGAGGCGAGAGGAGAGGAGGGGAGGTGGGCCTCCAGCGCCTTCACTGACCGAACGAAACGCAACAATGCAAGCACTTTTACTTCACGTCGGTTTTCTATGAGAGGGTGGTACTACCCTGGACGAGCCGACCCATTCATGCTGAAACCAGTAATAGTTTCAGCGTGGCTCTACCACCATTAAAACTTTGTTAATAAAAAATTAACAAACTGGTGGTAATGAAACCGCATGAAAATCCGTTTAGTAGTTTTTGAGTTTATTGCGAACAGACAGAAGTGGTAGAGGACTCTGTTTTATAATAATGTAGTGACGTCATCAATGGAACGAAAATAGAGAGAATAGTTCTGGAAACTTCTGATTACAGTTTAGATTACATGTTTTTCTTATTGAATTAGTAATGTTCTTCATAAGCCTATCAATTTATTGCAATGTCGATCACGTCCGTCAGTTGTAGTATTATATTACAGTAACAATAATTCCATATTTATATCGCAAGGTAATAAACTTGGTACTCGACGGATGTTAATTATTCTATTTTCAATATAAAATGTACGTCATTATACGGATTTAGGTCGTCATCGAGACATTGTACGCAAGCAGCTCTTACATAAAATAAGGGAAGCAATTCAAACAGGTTGAAAATATGTTCAGACGATATTTTTAGAACTTAAAACGTAAATAAAATGTTTTGTTAAAACTCTACTGTTTTCCGATAGGTATTAACAAGTATGGTTAATCTATACATCATTACATAGTATAAAACAAAGTGCCCTACCGCGTCTGTCTGTCTGTCTGTTCGCGATAAACTCAAAAACTATTGAACAGATCTTTATGCGGTTTTCATCAGTGGATAAAGTGATTTATGAGGAACGTTTTGATATATAATTTGTCCCGGATTTTTTTTATAATCAGGGCGGCACAACGTCTGCCGGGCCCGCTAGTATAATATAAAAAGAACCTGCCTGTCGTATGTTCGGGATTCTGTCCTAAATGGCTGAACGAATTTCGACGAGACTATCTGTAGCAGATAAAGAACTTTTTTTAGATTTATACAAGTTACATATAATAATTTTTTTCTATAAGGACTAAGCAGCAGACACATTTTTGAAGAGATAACTTAAAACTGATAAATTGATTGTATCATAACATTTTAAAATGAGGTAGTTCCAATTTTAATCGTTCATAAAACATGTTTCATTTTTTAAGATTTCCAGCTTTTATACACCGAGAACAAAGTTCCAATTTTGACGTCCATGTGGTTCTTAGTTTTGTATGATCTTCATTGTACAAGATTTGAAGATCTTGAAAAATGACGTAAAAACGCCTTAAATTGGATTTAGCTTGTTTTGAAATGTAATGTACCAAATCTAACGGTTAACCAGGAATATCAAAATTACGGTGTTAACTTTTACCAGGCGAATGTTTAAAGGGTGTAACCATTCAAACGTGTGATAGTTTATGCTCACATTTAACATATAAAATAATAATATCAAAACGAATACTAATAAACAATAAAGCGAACCTTTGTTAAAGTTTGTTCTAAAACTTTAAAAATATGAGTACCATACTTTTAAACGTAAAAAAACCACACCTAGGTTTAATGAACAAAATTGAAAGGGCGCTTTTCAAGGTTAATCATTACGTAAATGCTTATTGTCAGAATGCCGCATGGTCAAACAAAGGGAAGCGGGGCGTGGGCCGAGGTGCGGGGCGCGGGCCGGAGTGCGCAGCACGGCGTGATTCATCGCGTCGGTATTTATTACACCAGTTCGTTTTGTGTAAATTACTCGAGATAATTAGATCGAATATTAAATAAACCCATTTTTTAAATTTATTTAGAACCAGAAATGACTATTCAGTAACCCCTATGAATAATGCGACTCCTTAACCATTCAGCCCGGTATATTATAAAAGTCAGTGTTTATTTCTTAGATTGTATGTTACATTTTCATGTGTTAACTACTCGAACGATTATCATGAAATTTTCGATAGACGTTGTCAGTGATACAGAAAATGGTATAAGGTACGTTTTAGCCAGAAAAAAATAGTATTCGCAAGGGATCGATCAAACCTATCATAACATGAGTGAAGTCTTTGCTCGCGGCTTGAGTTTACTGTACGACATAAAAATCATATTATTATAAAACCTCTTAGACAGTATTCATTTTAAAACCCTCAGTAAAAGGAACCCAGAGATGTCGTATATATTCGTTTATTTATTCAGAGATCTCGCAGCTTCTTGTTCATTTTGAACTCGTTTGCACGATGTCATGATAATTAGGAAATTTTGATGTAACTTCGAGTTAGTCGGCATTAACTCTTTGAATTCTTGAAAAGAGTTCTTCATTTATGTTTATATTTCATAACACTGTCGAAGAGAACGATTTTTATATTATTTCGCGTTCAAAGTACGCTCTAGCCATCGAAACTAAACGATATCTGACTAAAATTCATACCCAATAAAATCATAAATGAAGTAATTAAAAATCATCATTATATTGTAATTCTTCTAAAGATATGTTTAACTAGCCAGTGTCTGCGATTTCTCTGTCATGGTAGTTATTATGAGATAACAAAACAAATTAAAACAATCTTCTAGAGAAAGAAATCGCAGGCACCGGGCTCAGGCCCGTCGCCCCGGGCAGTTAAACTACACAGGCCCATGTGGTGGAGGTTCATTATGCCGATGCGACTGCCACAGTTCATCAGGGCGGTAACACCCATTTTCGCTTGAGGGGTCCACCATCTTGACCCCTCAGGTGGCAGTTGGGGCCCATAAATTAAATTTTAATAAAACCAAATATTAAACTATTTTACATATTGAACGTAATAATACGAAAACTAGAAAATTGAAACAGAAAGAGAAATAAAATTCTAAAACTAATTGATATTCTAAAACCATATTTTAAAATATTATGGAAACTAATAAAGTAACACTAAGCCTACTAAACCAATTAAAACTGTATTTTGTGAATTGACTGATATGTCCCTATCGCTGTTTTGAATGTATTTCGTTAAGTTGAGAAAATGTCACATGTTTTATGGAATGAGGTATATGACCTAGATATTCTGTTGATCTTATATGAAAGATGGTTGTGAATTTTATTACGATATTATAAGGTCTATAAATAACTATCTACATAAGTTTAATAAAATCATATGATATTTTGTTATACTGAATAGTGACTATACTTCGCATTAGAAGTTTGCGTCAGTATAATTCAAAGTACGGCGATCAACGAGAGATCATCATCCGACATCAGTTGTTGATGTCATGCCTGCTTGCAAGCTTGTCAGCTATTGAATATATGTCGAAACAGGACAAAACTAAGCCGGCCACTATGAGAACTATCGTGCCCCACATTTACACATCCAGCAATTATATATTTACACTGTCCGATAAAATGACTTAAACAGTGCCATTTATTAACATTTATACCAGTGACATTAACGTTGTTTGCTGGTTTAACGTGCACCGTGGACTAACATTAACCTCGCTAATGAGTTAAAAACAAAGGGCATTTGCTAATACGCTGTCCTTAATGTACAAAGCAGGGCGAACGCCACATGAGTGGGGTGCTGACACAACATTTTGTACTCATTGTAGCTATTTTTGGGCACCTGTATGTTTTACCAGTGGTATTTGTTTACTTAATGATCTATTTTCTATATAAATAAAACGATAAAGGTTGGCCGTTGTGCTTACACCTCGCAAAAATTACAGTATACATTTAGATATTTTTTTAAAGATTTATTTCTTAAAAATTTGGTTTTATTTATAAACTATTACTATATCCAGTCAGTACGAAGTTATTAAAGTTTTAACCAATTATGATTTTTATAAACACCACTCGATCAGTGACGTGTTTTTTCTTTCTATGGAGAATTGGGGCAAGTGGTCTAGTGCGCATGCGCGGAAGAGGGGAAATAAAAAGATACAATTGTTTAGAAATACATTTTGTAAGTAAAGCATTTTTTATCTTTCAATTTCCTTTATAGTTCTTCCTTTGTACATAAAATATATTAATAAGATAGTAAAAAACATAGACAAAGTCGTGGGTATCAACTAGTTATAGTTATAGAAATAAAATACGGCTAGAGTTTGTTTTTTCTTCTGATTTGCTATAGCAAAGCTGTAACTTTTTGGAGGGAAAAATGGAGGGGTTGTCAACCTTACACTGAGATCCAAGTTTTGAATATCTTACGTAGGAGTCCATAAACTTTTTGACTGTATTAATTATTAAGGCCCGGTTTTTTATCCACTTAATAAATCTTAAGTAAACCTAATTATTCTATATATTATAAACTAGGTACGTTAGATTTTTTTTTACATTGTTTATAGGGGTTTTATTCCACTGAACATATCAGCCCCATTGTTCCCCAATCTTTCTAGCTCTATCATGAGAGTTGCTGATGAGGTATCATAACCAGGTCATACAGCATCTTAGCTTCATCCGAACAGGGTTCAGCCAAGATGCTGTGACAAATACCTATGTTCTGGCAACTACTTTTTATACTACTCATCAACGACTTTTTTTTTTTTGTAGTAGCACGGCAAAATGACTGCACTGCGCCTGATGGTAAG
>MU159183.1:58686-79083 GCA_015888305.1 Antheraea pernyi
ACAACGTCTGCCGGGCCCGCTAGTATAATATAAAAAGAACCTGCCTGTCGTATGTTCGGGATTCTGTCCTAAATGGCTGAACGAATTTCGACGAGACTATCTGTAGCAGATAAAGAACTTTTTTTAGATTTATACAAGTTACATATAATATTTTTTTTCTATAGGGACTAAGCAGCAGACACATTTTTGAAGAGATAACTTAAAACTGATAAATTGATTGTATCATAACATTTTAAAATGAGGTAGTTCCAATTTTAATCGTTCATAAAACATGTTTCATTTTTTAAGATTTCCAGCTTTTATACACCGAGAACAAAGTTCCAATTTTGACGTCCATGTGGTTCTTAGTTTTGTATGATCTTCATTGTACAAGATTTGAAGATCTTGAAAAATGACGTAAAAACGCCTTAAATTGGATTTAGCTTGTTTTGAAATGTAATGTACCAAATCTAACGGTTAACCAGGAATATCAAAATTACGGTGTTAACTTTTACCAGGCGAATGTTTAAAGGGTGTAACCATTCAAACGTGTGATAGTTTATGCTCACATTTAACATATAAAATAATAATATCAAAACGAATACTAATAAACAATAAAGCGAACCTTTGTTAAAGTTTGTTCTAAAACTTTAAAAATATGAGTACCATACTTTTAAACGTAAAAAAACCACACCTAGGTTTAATGAACAAAATTGAAAGGGCGCTTTTCAAGGTTAATCATTACGTAAATGCTTATTGTCAGAATGCCGCATGGTCAAACAAAGGGAAGCGGGGCGTGGGCCGAGGTGCGGGGCGCGGGCCGGAGTGCGCAGCACGGCGTGATTCATCGCGTCGGTATTTATTACACCAGTTCGTTTTGTGTAAATTACTCGAGATAATTAGATCGAATATTAAATAAACCCATTTTTTAAATTTATTTAGAACCAGAAATGACTATTCAGTAACCCCTATGAATAATGCGACTCCTTAACCATTCAGCCCGGTATATTATAAAAGTCAGTGTTTATTTCTTAGATTGTATGTTACATTTTCATGTGTTAACTACTCGAACGATTATCATGAAATTTTCGATAGACGTTGTCAGTGATACAGAAAATGGTATAAGGTACGTTTTAGCCAGAAAAAAATAGTATTCGCAAGGGATCGATCAAACCTATCATAACATGAGTGAAGTCTTTGCTCGCGGCTTGAGTTTACTGTACGACATAAAAATCATATTATTATAAAACCTCTTAGACAGTATTCATTTTAAAACCCTCAGTAAAAGGAACCCAGAGATGTCGTATATATTCGTTTATTTATTCAGAGATCTCGCAGCTTCTTGTTCATTTTGAACTCGTTTGCACGATGTCATGATAATTAGGAAATTTTGATGTAACTTCGAGTTAGTCGGCATTAACTCTTTGAATTCTTGAAAAGAGTTCTTCATTTATGTTTATATTTCATAACACTGTCGAAGAGAACGATTTTTATATTATTTCGCGTTCAAAGTACGCTCTAGCCATCGAAACTAAACGATATCTGACTAAAATTCATACCCAATAAAATCATAAATGAAGTAATTAAAAATCATCATTATATTGTAATTCTTCTAAAGATATGTTTAACTAGCCAGTGTCTGCGATTTCTCTGTCATGGTAGTTATTATGAGATAACAAAACAAATTAAAACAATCTTCTAGAGAAAGAAATCGCAGGCACCGGGCTCAGGCCCGTCGCCCCGGGCAGTTAAACTACACAGGCCCATGTGGTGGAGGTTCATTATGCCGATGCGACTGCCACAGTTCATCAGGGCGGTAACACCCATTTTCGCTTGAGGGGTCCACCATCTTGACCCCTCAGGTGGCAGTTGGGGCCCCTTAGGAGAGGACAACACTTGTCAGAGGAGCAGACGTAGTGTCGATTAGACAGTCTCTGCTCCCTCGTCCAAAAGGTGTAAGAAGGTACCATGGGGTTTTAGTCCGTGCGACTCGTCGGTTTATAAATGACAAAGCTCTACTCTGACGTAACAAACATTTAAGATGCAAACTATTTGAGAACCTTCTTTGTTTTGAAATCAGTTAAAAGTAAAGTTTGCATCTTAAATGTTTGTTACGTCAGAGTAGAGCTTTGTCATTTATAAACCGATTTAAAAAATTCTTTCATATTATTTTTTGGATTCCATCGACACTTTACTTTTTTATTAATTAACCGCTCAGTGAAACAGGTGGGTATCAGCTGGTATGTAATTAAAATAAAATGACCTCATGCAACTGTCTGTTCTAAATTTAAAACTTTTATAAAAATAAAACAGCCATAAAATGTTCATCAATATTCAAATTCCATAGACACAGAAGGTATCTATATTAAAATATTTACAAGGCAAAACATTGAATAAAATGACTTAAACAGTGCCATTTATTAACATTTATACCAGTGACATTAACGTTGTTTGCTGGTTTAACGTGCACCGTGGACTAACATTAACCTCGCTAATGAGTTAAAAACAAAGGGCATTTGCTAATACGCTGTCCTTAATGTACAAAGCAGGGCGAACGCCACATGAGTGGGGTGCTGACACAACATTTTGTACTCATTGTAGCTATTTTTGGGCACCTGTATGTTTTACCAGTGGCATTTGTTTACTTAATGATCTATTTTCTATATAAATAAAACGATAAAGGTTGGCCGTTGCGCTTACACCTCGCAAAAATTACAGTATAGATTTAGATATTTTTTTAAAGATTTATTTCTTAAAAATTTGGTTTTATTTATAAACTATTACTATATCCAGTCAGTACGAAGTTATTAAAGTTTTAACCAATTATGATTTTTATAAACACCACTCGATCAGTGACGTGTTTTTTCTTTCTATGGAGAATTGGGGCAAGTGGTCTAGTGCGCATGCGCGGAAGAGGGGAAATAAAAAGATACAATTGTTTAGAAATACATTTTGTAAGTAAAGCATTTTTTATCTTTCAATTTCCTTTATAGTTCTTCCTTTGTACATAAAATATATTAATAAGATAGTAAAAAACATAGACAAAGTCGTGGGTATCAACTAGTTATAGTTATAGAAATAAAATACGGCTAGAGTTTGTTTTTTCTTCTGATTTGCTATAGCAAAGCTGTAACTTTTTGGAGGGAAAAATGGAGGGGTTGTCAACCTTACACTGAGATCCAAGTTTTGAATATCTTACGTAGGAGTCCATAAACTTTTTGACTGTATTAATTATTAAGGCCCGGTTTTTTATCCACTTAATAAATCTTAAGTAAACCTAATTATTCTATATATTATAAACTAGGTACGTTAGATTTTTTTTTACATTGTTTATAGTGGGCAAGTGGTCTAGTGCGCATGCGTGGGAGAGGGGAAATAAATAGATACAATTGTTTAGAAATAAATTTGGTAAATGAAGTATATTTTAGCTTTCAATTTCCTTTATAGTTCTTCCTTTGTACATAAAATATATTAATAAGATAGTAAAAAACATAGACAAAGTCGTGGGTATCAACTAGTTATAGAAATAAAATACGGTTAGAGTTTGTTTTTTCTTCTGATTTGCAATAACTGTAACATTTTGGAGGGAAAAATGGAGGGGTTATCATCCTTACACTGAGATCCAAGTTTTGAATATCTTACGTAGGAGTTTGTAAACTCTTTGACTGTATTAATTATTAAGGCCAGGTTTTTTTTCCACTTAATAAATCCTAAGTAAACCTAATTATTCTATATATTATAAACTAGGTACGTTAGATTTTTTTACATTGTTTATAGGGGTTTTATTCCACTGAACATATCAGCCCCATTGTTCCCTAATCTTTCTAGCTCTATCATGAGAGTTCCTGATGAGGTATCATAACCAGGCCATACAGCATCTTAGCTTCATCCGAACAGGGTTCAGCCAAGATGCTGTGACAAAGTCTCAAGTCTTAGATGTTATTTGACACCCCTTACACGCCATCGATGCTGTTCTTGGCACACTCCATCATCAAGTGATGCACATCCTCAATTTTTCTGCATACATCGCAGTTGGGAGATATACAGAATCGTCTACATTTGTAGAGTCGGTCAAATATTCGTAGCTTGAAAATAGTTTTATTAGATATGTAATATTGTTAGCTTAAAAATAAAGTAACTAGACGACCGAGCCCAGATCGGTTCTTTACAAAGATATTTTTATTGTGCTGGTAAACAATCAATTTGTTCTCCGGAAAGCTTTCATCAGCATTTAGTATGAAAACTGCATAAACATCATTACAGCCTGAAATATTAAACCTTCTACGATAAATTTGATCTCAAAGACTAAATAAAAGCTTTACGTATGGTGCGCGTAACTCTTGGGCAGAAGGTCACATCTTTAATAATCGCTAGCGAGCTCGGCGGACATTGTTCCGCCTTGATAATAAAAAAAACCATAACTTTTTTTTTATGGCATAGGTGGCAAACGAATAGGTGGGTCACCTGATGTTAAGTGATCACCACCGTCCATGGACACTAACAACACCAGAGGAGTTGCAAGTGCGTTGCCACCCTTTGGGGGAAGGGTTAGGGGAGGGAGAGGCGAGAGGAGAGGGGAGGGGAGGTGGGCCTCCGGCGCTTTCACTGACCGAACGAAACGCAACAATGCAAGCACTTTTACTTCACGTCGGTTTTCTATGAGAGGGTGGTACTACCCTGGACGAGCCGACCCATTCATGCTGAAACCAGTAATAGTTTCAGCGTGGCTCTACCACCATTAAAACTTTGTTAATAAAAAATTAACAAACTGGTGGTAATGAAACCGCATGAAAATCCGTTTAGTAGTTTTTGAGTTTATTGCGAACAGACAGAAGTGGTAGAGGACTCTGTTTTATAATAATGTAGTGACGTCATCAATGGAACGAAAATAGAGAGAATAGTTCTGGAAACTTCTGATTACAGTTTAGATTACATGTTTTTCTTATTGAATTAGTAATGTTCTTCATAAGCCTATCAATTTATTGCAATGTCGATCACGTCCGTCAGTTGTAGTATTATATTACAGTAACAATAATTCCATATTTATATCGCAAGGTAATAAACTTGGTACTCGACGGATGTTAATTATTCTATTTTCAATATAAAATGTACGTCATTATACGGATTTAGGTCGTCATCGAGACATTGTACGCAAGCAGCTCTTACATAAAATAAGGGAAGCAATTCAAACAGGTTGAAAATATGTTCAGACGATATTTTTAGAACTTAAAACGTAAATAAAATGTTTTGTTAAAACTCTACTGTTTTCCGATAGGTATTAACAAGTATGGTTAATCTATACATCATTACATAGTATAAAACAAAGTGCCCTACCGCGTCTGTCTGTCTGTCTGTTCGCGATAAACTCAAAAACTATTGAACAGATCTTTATGCGGTTTTCATCAGTGGATAAAGTGATTTACGAGGAACGTTTTGATATATAATTTGTCCCGGATTTTTTTTATAATCAGGGCGGCACAACGTCTGCCGGGCCCGCTAGTATAATATAAAAAGAACCTGCCTGTCGTATGTTCGGGATTCTGTCCTAAATGGCTGAACGAATTTCGACGAGACTATCTGTAGCAGATAAAGAACTTTTTTTAGATTTATACAAGTTACATATAATATTTTTTTTCTATAGGGACTAAGCAGCAGACACATTTTTGAAGAGATAACTTAAAACTGATAAATTGATTGTATCATAACATTTTAAAATGAGCTAGTTCCAATTTTAATCGTTCATAAAACATGTTTCATTTTTTAAGATTTCCAGCTTTTATACACCGAGAACAAAGTTCCAATTTTGACGTCCATGTGGTTCTTAGTTTTGTATGATCTTCATTGTACAAGATTTGAAGATCTTGAAAAATGACGTAAAAACGCCTTAAATTGGATTTAGCTTGTTTTGAAATGTAATGTACCAAATCTAACGGTTAACCAGGAATATCAAAATTACGGTGTTAACTTTTACCAGGCGAATGTTTAAAGGGTGTAACCATTCAAACGTGTGATAGTTTATGCTCACATTTAACATATAAAATAATAATATCAAAACGAATACTAATAAACAATAAAGCGAACCTTTGTTAAAGTTTGTTCTAAAACTTTAAAAATATGAGTACCATACTTTTAAACGTAAAAAAACCACACCTAGGTTTAATGAACAAAATTGAAAGGGCGCTTTTCAAGGTTAATCATTACGTAAATGCTTATTGTCAGAATGCCGCATGGTCAAACAAAGGGAAGCGGGGCGTGGGCCGAGGTGTGGGGCGCGGGCCGGAGTGCGCAGCACGGCGTGATTCATCGCGTCGGTATTTATTACACCAGTTCGTTTTGTGTAAATTACTCGAGATAATTAGATCGAATATTAAATAAACCCATTTTTTAAATTTATTTAGAACCAGAAATGACTATTCAGTAACCCCTATGAATAATGCGACTCCTTAACCATTCAGCCCGGTATATTATAAAAGTCAGTGTTTATTTCTTAGATTGTATGTTACATTTTCATGTGTTAACTACTCGAACGATTATCATGAAATTTTCGATAGACGTTGTCAGTGATACAGAAAATGGTATAAGGTACGTTTTAGCCAGAAAAAAATAGTATTCGCAAGGGATCGATCAAACCTATCATAACATGAGTGAAGTCTTTGCTCGCGGCTTGAGTTTACTGTACGACATAAAAATCATATTATTATAAAACCTCTTAGACAGTATTCATTTTAAAACCCTCAGTAAAAGGAACCCAGAGATGTCGTATATATTCGTTTATTTATTCAGAGATCTCGCAGCTTCTTGTTCATTTTGAACTCGTTTGCACGATGTCATGATAATTAGGAAATTTTGATGTAACTTCGAGTTAGTCGGCATTAACTCTTTGAATTCTTGAAAAGAGTTCTTCATTTATGTTTATATTTCAAATACGGTTTTTGTCAAAGAGAACAATTTTTATATCATTCTGTGTTCAAAGTACGCTCGAACCATCGAAACTAAAAGATAGCTGACTAAAATTCATACCCAATAAAATTATAAATTAAGTAATTAAAAATCATCTTTATATTGTAATTCTTCTAAACATATGTTTAATTAGCCGGTGTCTGTGATTTCTCTGTCATGAGAAAAAAAAGTCGCAGGCACCAGCTTGCAGTACATGTATACATATATATACAGTTGTTTGATGCTCGATAACGTTAAAACTATTGAACGTATAGGCATAACCATAATATATGTATAACCATTAAACACAGAATTTTTTGTAGATGGTTTTAGGTTGCTTATTTTTAACTGATTTCAAAACAAAGAAGGTTCTCAAATCGTTTGAATTTTCTTAAATGTTTGTTAGGGTAGAGAGTACATTTATAAAAATAAAACAGCCATAAAATGTTCTTCAATATTCAAATTCCATAGACATAGAAGGTATCTATATAACAATATTTACAAGGCAAAACATTGACACGCTCCGATAACTGTATATTTTCCTGTTATAACAAGGAGAGTTTCTCTACAAAGTGGTATCATTAACGCTGTGTAGAGATGCAGGAAAACTGGCAGATTAAACAGACCCTCGCAGCAATCTTGAGATTAATCTGAACTTCTATGCAATATAACTGTACAAGTCTCGGCACATCTTAACATTGTACATTACTAATATTAATAAAGTCCGTATATGTAGGTAATTTATAGATGTATTCTGTTTTATTCTGTAGTTTGTCACCTTTATGTTTAACATATTGTAGTGTTACTACAGTGTGTAGTGTAAATGTTGCTTTTTGTATATTTTTTATTCATGAAAGCATGTGGTTTCGAGATGTCAAATAAGGGACTTTGTTTTGAGGGTGGTTTTCCAAGATGTCGCTGTACTTATAAAATGTAGTATATGTAGGTATATCTGAGATAGATAATCTCGAATAGACACTGTTTGACCAATCACCATGAATTGTGTTTTTTTATGGAAAATGTTTTATGTTATTCGTTCTAACTAGTATAAAAGCGAATGTATACTTTGATGTATATCTTTGTTACGCTTTCGCGTCTTAATTACTCAGCCTTCTTCTTACCCTTATCCTAACCTAAGTAGGGTTGGCACAACAAGTTTTCCTTTTCCACTCTTCCTTATCAGGAGTCATCTCAGCATTAACACCTTTTATACACGTGTTATCTTTCACACAATCCATCCATATTTTATTCGGACTTCCCTTACTCCTATATCCGTTCATCTTCATACTCAAAACTTTTTTAGTTACATGATTAATACATAGTTTTTTAATTACTCGACCCGTCATCATAAAATTTTACATCCAACCATCCAGAAAAAAAGATTATTCCCGTGGAACAGGTCAAATCTACATGTACCGAAGCCTGACATTGCCTCACTGAGCCTGTTCTACCGTCTGTATCATGGCGAGTGTTCAGAGGAGTTATTCAAATTAATACCTTCCTCTGTGTCCTCTCAGCATTAACACCTTTTATACACATGTTATCTTTCACACAATCCATCCATATATTTTTCAGACTTCCCTTACTCCTATATCCGTTCATATTCATACTCAAAACTTTTTTAGTAACCGGATTAATACATAGTTTCTTAATTACTCGACCCATCATCATAAAACTTTATATACACGTTAGAGGGGTACAGAAAAAGACATAGGGTACCTACCATCCAGAAAAAAAGATTATTCCCGGGGAACAGGTCAAATCTACATGTACCGAAGCCTGACATTGCCTCACTGAGTCTGTTCTACCGTCTGTATCATGGCGAGTGTTCTGAGGAGTTATTCAAATTAATACCTTCCTCTCCTTTTCACAACCGAACCACGCGCGCTGGTCTTCGGAGCTACAGTTTTACGGTAACTGCTATCTGGGCACGAACTAAAAAGTTCGCTACATCTTATTTTTGCCGTATCGTGAATCTGTGGAACAATCTCCCGGCTAGTGTGTTCCCTCCTTCCTATAACATGGGGTCCTTCAAGCGCAACGTGAAGAGACATTTATGCAGGTCGGCATGACAGCGACGAGCGCCGGAGGAGGGCATATCTGTCAGTGGTCGCCGTTGTTTTTGGATTGTACTGTGCTTACCATCAGGCACAGTACAGTCACTTTGCCGTGCTACAATAAAAAAAAAGTCAAGGGCAAAACCTAGTTTTACTGTAATTCTCAACTGGGTGGTGTTAAAGTACATCATATGCCATACTGTTCAACAATACAACAACACACCAACACCATAAATAAGCTATAACTTTGTATATTTGTACACCAAAAATAAAGTCCTCAATAAATTGATTTCTATGGTTTTGCAATTTGATACAATTTGAGTGTAAATTTGTAATTTTGTGACCCTCAAATATCTCTGTAATTCTGATAGTTGATTTAATATGTACCAATATATTCGTATGAAAATGGTATTCGCTAGTGTTTCAAATGTAGTTAAGTATTATATACACACATACTGATACAAAACGCGGTGAGCTTATGTTCCCGCAAAACAGGTGCGGTAGTAGCCGTGGCAATCTCTGTGGTCAGTAAAAGACTAAAACGGCTTGCTCTATGTAAATGTTTTAACTTTTGCGTACATAGCATATTTAGATCGAATAGCATGTTTTTAATTGGTTTATTGGTGAACATATTTCGCTGTTTGATTTAAAAAAGTATTTGTATATTGCGATATATTACTCTGTTTTTTAGATTACTAGTATTTGGTATAAACAATATTATAAATATGTACCAAGGGGATTAAATACCTGAGATATTTTTTTTTTTCGGGTCAACAGCGTAGTCAGTTCGAGAAAAAAAAAATATCTCAGGTATTTAATCCCCTTGGTACATATTTATAATATTGTTTATACCAAATACTAGTAATCTAAAAAACAGAGTAATATATCGCCACAGCTTCACCGGACTACTAAGGTTGGCGCTTAAGGCACACAACCGATTTGGGTTTTAGGTAACATACACAAGGGTGCACGCACACCTCGCCTTGGGCTGTTACCTGGAAAAAGACGCGTCTGTCCTAGTTAACTATTCTAAGCTATTCATACATATATACATTTGTGAACCATACAATCGAAATTGCATGATTCACAAATGAATACGTGTATATCGGAATGAAACGAACTAAAACTATTTGATTCAGTTCGATGAGGGAAAAAAACAAAACCCTCCCACCATGTGTATATATATGCACGTGTGTGAGAGAGATGATCTCATATGTGTGTTCAAGTGATGTAGGTGAGTCACTGTATCGCGAAAATAATATCACGAGGGCTCCGCGCGGGGACGACCTAGGCTCGAGATATTACTGAGAACCGCGATGTGTGCGGGAACTAAAAAGGATCGATTACAAAAGCGCGGGCGCAACACGCATTTAATAAGATCGAATTTAAATTTACTTAACGGCGACGGCGCCGAAATCTAAAAATAGACATAACAAAAATTATTATTATTGAACGGTCGTTTTAGGGGAAGATAGACGTAAATACGCGATTTACTCTATCTCATATGACTTATTTTTTTTGAATAGCGGCGCGCGCGAGCCGTTGTAATGTAGCCCCGATGGCTGGAAACCTATGTATTGCAGTGACGGAACCTAGCAGAGGATTTCGGGCGGTTTCTTTGTACGCCGAGATCTCCGAGATCTCGTGGAAAATGAGTAATTGAGCTGCGTAGTCAATACTCGATAGGGAGAAGGAATAGGCGGGGTGATCCTGTGAAGGATTAGCCGCCGGAGGTCTAGGAATGGGCTAGGACGCGGACTTAGGAGCCCACGGAGCCTGAGGGGCCCAGTAGGGGCGGGGGGGCGCGCTAGTCGCAGGTGCGGACGCTGCCGGTGCACGAGACGTGCCCGGCAGGTTCGGGAAGGCCTCTCGAGACATGAGAGGCGGAGGTCGAGGACGGGCGGGGGCAGCGGCCGTCTTAGACGGCGACGCCTGCCTGGGGTAGTCATCGCTATCGCGATCGGCTGGGATTGGGGAGTTGTTGGAAGCCTCGGTCTTGGCATAGATCGAGGGAGCGGGCTTCGAGGAATGAGGGAGCTCGGTGCGATGCTTTGCAGCGTACGCATCGTAATCGTCTACGAGACGAGGACAGATAGCGGCTATGAAGCCGCGGATGCTAATGAGCTCAGTCTCTAAGAGACTGATCTCTTGTTCAGCGGCCATACCGGGGCCTGAGGAGGGGAGTGGGGCGGGGGAAGACATGTGAAACCTCTCTGCCAGAGGGGCAGGGGGGCGCGCCTTAATGAATTTAACGGACTATCCCGAGTCCGGATCAAAGGGAGCTGTGGGCGATGTGCAATGCCACACAGAGGACCTACAGTGCCTAGGGGAACCCCTACCACTTCTTTCTTCTCTTCAGCCGGCGCGGCGACACGACTACACGAAGAGGAGCACGCAGGCGCACCGAAAAGTGCGGTTAGACGTACTGACAAGTACGGTCTCCTACGTTCTGAAAAGAACGCGTAACGAGAGACACGTCAAGAAACAAGTCGATTGACGAAACAGGACAGAACACGAAACCCGAGATTCTCGATACGGACAAAAGAAACACTCGCGTAAAAACACCAAGTGACTGATGACGTCACGAACACGATGTAAAAATACACGTATCGAGAAAACTAGAGCGCACGTCCGCTTGCCACGAACGCAACAATCGGACTCCCCCTGAGATATATATACCGTCCATTGTTATATATATATATATAGTTTGTATATTAGCATTACTAATATATAATGTGATTTACATTTACTTGTAAATTCAATGAACCCTAGCGGTGTTATTACAAAATATTTAAATACGCATTGAACTCTGCCTTTAAAAAGGTCTCATATTAAACGCACCGCGGTCGTTGAATGTTCGCCATCTTGCTCTTTTGTCTCGCTTTGGTTACGTTGGGTTAGACTTGCGAAAAGAGATAACGCAAACTTTCCTCGGGCGCGCGCGGTGCATTTATTAGGAATCTTTTTTAAACCAAGTATTTAATACGTATTTAACTTTTTTGGTAGTAGTTTAGAATAGTCTTTTTTATGGTAATATGTTTAGCTCTTAAAAGCGAATAAATTAATTTCTTACTACATTTTTTTACGTGAATTTCAAACAGAGTTCAAACTTAAAGTGCCACTTTATCCACTGCCGGTCGAAACAGTTACGCCCTCTATATTTGAAGAGAACACAAAAAAGAACTATTGAATAAACAAGTGGGATCTCCTTGGATGTAAAGTTTTATTACGTGCCAAACTTCCACTCGTATCGGTGTAAACGTGCTACCTTACGACTATGATAATGTTTCACTATCCCTCCATACTATATATTTCATGTATGTGCATAAAATAATGCATCAAACTCATGCGAGATCAATGCAACCCAAAAAACTTTAACAAAAAATAGGATTTTATTTCTTTTGTGACTTACAGGTCGAGAACTGTTAAAAAAGAACATTCGAGTGAAACAAAATAAACAGTTTGTGTGGAAATCGTATAAGTACGGTTTTTTATACCGTAACATACTTGAATACGCTTGCCAGGTCTGGAACCCTCGCTATGACATATATATACCTCGTATCGAAAATATACAGATAAAATTTCTCAAATACCTTTGCTATCACCAAAAACTTAAATACTCCTCAGATGATTATTTTAAATTATGCGGTAAATTTCACATTCTGTCCCTAGCTACATGTCGTGAAATAGCTGATATCACTTATATGACGAGCATCATATCTGACGCAACGGACTACCCGGACCTTCTTAGAAATATTAGTTTTAATGTTCCTACAAAGGTTGTGACACACTATACGCCGATCCATCTTCCATTGGTGTCCACCAACTATCGTTAAAATTCGTTTCTGTGGCGGGCAGGGAATAGTTTAAACAAACAAACAAATAAATTTGATTTCGGTATATTTTGTATTAAGCCAGAGTCAGTGAGACGGGTACTCAGCCTTGACTTTTTCTCTAAATATAAATAAGCGTTGATTTAGTGTGCTTGGAAAACTGTTATCCACATAGTAATTAAGTATCCAGATGCCTATTCGTGGAGACCTGTAAATGGTTTTCTGTTGCTTATTATCTATAGTAATTCTTGTAATTAGTGCTGTTGGTCTTCCTATAAACTAACTAAATAAATAAATTATGTTTTTGTACGAAATGGTTACAAAATGCTATTTGAAAAGAAAAGTAAATTTAAATGACATATACTCTTAAGAACATAATATTTTAATTTAAAATATGAGAAAATCGAAAAAATTTAACCTTTGAATCAGTACTTCAGTACTTAGTTTAGAATTCAGTTTCTTATTACTTACATTTATTACTCGTTGTATTCACTGCAAAGTAAAGTAAACCTACCACTCTGTACAGAGAAACTATGCAACGTTTCATATTATTAATATTCATTGTATAAATTAACCTTCAGAGTTCCGGTAAGAGATATATAGCTGCTTGAAATTCGTAATGCATCATTATGTAGACGCTTCAACGTAGTGACAAAGTTATAAGTAAAGATGATATAGATAAACCGATATGTTAAATTACACTATTATCCGAATAACTATCGAATAGGTACTGCATTAAGTAGCTTTTGTCCGCGGCGTCACTCGCGTTAATGTAAATTCGACCTACCCCTCGGAAACAGTACATCTTTATTGGATTAAATTACCCTATCTTTTTCTGTAGCCTTGACAATATATTCACTAAATTTCATGATGGTCAATTGCGTAGTAGGTCAAATGGTTTGAAAACTTTACTTACAATCTGAAATTTGTATTTATAATATTAGTTAGGATTAGGAAATTAAAATAAAGTCAAGATTTTACTCTAACGTTCGTTAGATTATAGAAAATCTTTAAAATGATATAAACCATAATTATATAATATCGAATGGGGTGTAAGGGGTGCCGAATTACATCATAAGACATGAGACACCCAAGCCAACCTCACCTGCACGTGGTGCACCCTGTTGAATAACGATCGAGGCAATGGCGATAGCGGGGTGGTAGGGTTTTATAGCCTGACTGGGTCGCAACCACCATGTATATGGCGAAAGCCCGTCATAGTGATTCGCTTCTACGGGTCGCGTTTCGGGATCAGCCTGTGCATATCCAGCTTTTCGCAGGCCAGCATGACAGCGGTGACCGGCGATGGATAGTGTATCATTCAGTGGTCGCCATTGTTTTTGGTTTATACTGTGCTTACCATCAGGCATAGTGCAGTCATTTTGCCGTGCTACAATAAAAAAAAACCGTCGCTTCAATGGCAAATTGTGATAAATATAATATAAATTGTATGTATTAGGTCATATTTATGTAATTCATGATTGTCTAATTGTTTTGTAACAGATATATAAATCATATCATACTTTATTATTTTGCATTACTTATTTAATGTTGTATTTATTATGTAATTATTTTAGTGAAGTTTCAAGCGTACAATCTTCGTCTATACAAAACTAACAAGATGTTTCTTATCTGGTTTTGGCTGTAAGCCTACGAAAACCATTTTTTTTAAATATTTATTTTTAAAATTATTTCGCATTATTACTCGGCCTCAGTAAGGAGAATGATGTTTATAGAGTATGTGTATTTCTTTAGAAATATAATGTAAATTGTATGTATTCATGATTGTCTAATTGTTTTGTAACAGATATATAAATCATATCATACTTTATTATTTTGCATTACTTATTTAATGTTGTATTTATTATATAAATATTTTAGTGAAGTTTCAAGCGTACAATCTTCGTCTATACAAAACTAACAAGATGTTTCTTATCTGGTTTTGGCTGTAAGCCTACGAAAACCATTTTTTTTAAATATTTATTTTTAAAATTATTTCGCATTATTACTCGGCCTCAGTAAGGAGAATGATGTTTATAGAGTATGTGTATTTCTTTAGCAATCTGTATAATCGTTTATAATTTAACGTATTTTAGCATATGAGGTATCATTAGTAGTACGCAAATAAAAACATAGGAGAGATAAAAATAAGTTTTGTACTTAACATTAAAAAACATTGAAATGTTAGTTGTATTGAAATAAAAGTTTCATTGTTTTTACAGTCGGGGTATTTCTTTTTCCGTATTCAATAACACTATTTCTATTTTAGATAATAATATAGACAGTGAAAAGGATTTACTTTACAGGTTATATTCAATTAGCTATTCCACCGTCGCCATGATTATATTTGTATTATAGTTTATATTTATATATAGATAATAATTTATTTATTATTTGAAATAGATCCATCCTTATGTCTGTTATAAATCTACCTAAACATAGGCCCGCGGGCGAGGTCGTGGCCCGTCAACGCGTTACAAACGCGTTTGATTGTACCCTCGAACAGTAAGTAGCGTTCGGCTATCGCTATGCGATTGGTCCTACTTTTTTATTTATTGTGTGAAACATCTATAGGTGCGGGTAAACCTGATTGTTGGCGTGGTGTGTGTCTGAGACGTGGCGACGCGATGCCATACGCAAGCGACTGTGTGCAATCTCTCTTGTCTCTCTTGAGCTCGGATACCTATAGTGTAATTTGAGAAATGGAGAATTTAGAATTTGAGATTTGTTCGATTCGAACAATGTCGATGTTTCACATCTGCCAGGCGTTCCATGACGGCTCAATTTTGTTGATTATTCTAAGACTATTGCAAACTCAAAGCTTTGTTTAATTAAAGTGACATAGACTACTTTTTTTCGGTATGGTCTATGCCTATGGAGGCAATTATGCCAATGTCAAATGTGACAAATACCGAACAGTAGCGTTCGGCTATTGCCATGCGATTGGTCATACTTTTTTATTTATTGATGTGAAACATCTATAGGTGCAGTTAAACCTGATTGTTGGCGTGGTGTTTGTCTGAGACGTGGCGACGCGATGCCATGCGTAAGCGACTGTGTGCAATCTGAGATTTGTTCGATTCGCACAATTTTGATGTTCACATATGCCAGGCGTCCCATGACGGCTCAATTTTTTTTGATTATTCTAAGACTATTGCAAACTCAAAGCTTTCTTTAATTAAGGTAACAGACTATTTTTTTTTCGGTATGGTCTATCCATATGGAAGCAATTTCGCCAATGCCAAGTGTGAGAAATACATGTTTAAACTTAATTGCAAAATATACTGAATACAAATTAATTAACAACGTAGAATAATCTAAAATAGCAACATAGATAATTCATCAAACGGGAATACGTTCTACGTTATGAGTACCATAGAGATTATATCTATAGATATTATAAGAATTTAAATCTAACATGTCTGTACTTTTTAGATTTTTGTGAAAAAAATAGTTGCGTCTTGGAATAAGTAATATTTCAATCATTTTTAGAAACGTCTGACTGTCTGATTGTATGAATACTACATTGCTAAAATACTGAGTTCATAATATAACCTCACTAAGAAAATCATAAATCATATCATCGGGTGTCACTTAGCCTTTGTTTCATTAAAATCGGTCCGCTCTATCAAAAGTTATTATAATTTTAATGACGGCTCGAGTTAAGTACGTGAGAAGATCTATAGTACTAATATTATAAAGCTGGAGGGTTTGTTTGGTTGAACGCACTAATCTTAGGAACTACTGGTCCAATTAAAAAAAATCTTACAGTGTTAGATAAATTATTTATTGAGGAAGGCTATAGGTTATATTATATCATCTTTTATCATCAAGTTAAGATCAATAGGAGAGGAGCACTAATGAAGAATGTTTCAAAATCGGGGTGTTTTTTCACTTTTGAAAGTTTCCGTTGCGTGTTAGCGTTAGCCCAAAGTAACCATGCGGACGAAGTCACGGGCACAAGTAAGTACAATAACATATTGGTAATATTCAGAAACGATGAGTATAAACAAATAAGTGAATCGCTAGTTGACATGGAACGAAAATAACAATCAATCACGTTATCAGAGGTGCAGGAAACGATATATTTAAAAACCGGATGGAACAAGGCCGAACGAGGCAATGGCGAAAGCGGGGTGGTAGGGTTTTACAGCCTGACTGGGTCGCAACCACCATGAATGTGGTGAAAAAGCCCATCATAGTGATTCGCTTTTGCGGGTCGCGTTTCGGGATCAGCCTGTGCATATTCAGCTTTTCACAGGCCGGAATTGTTTCAAAATCGGGGTGTTTTTTTCCTTTTGAAAGTTTCCGTTGCGTGTTAGCGTTAGCCCAAAGTAACCATGCGGACGAAGTCACGGGCACAAGTTAGTACAATAATATATTGGTAATATTCAGAAACGATGAGTATAAACAAATAAGTGAATCGCTAGTTGACATGGAACGAAAATAACAATCAATAAAAAATGAATCGGATAACCTTTTTTTTTAACGTGGGGTAATCCCTTATGGATACGCCACCCTCCCGGGGGAGAGGGTGGGTTAAGTCCGACTCGCACGGACTAAAACCCCACAGTGTACCGACAGACCGTTTGTCACCTGTGTCTATCATGTCTATGAAATAAATATAGTTCTGACTAACAGTATAAATTCGAATGTAAGTTGTTTGTTTGTTACACATTTACGCCTTGCTTGTTTAAGATGCCATCATAAAATTTTGCATACACGTTATCAGAGGTGCAGGAAACGATATATTTACCGGATAATAATAAACCGGATGGTACAAGGCTGAACGAGGCAATGGCGAAAGCGGGGTGGTAGGGTTTTACAGCCTGACTGGGTCGCAACCACCATGCATGTGGTGAAAAAGCCCATCATAGTGATTCGCTTTTGCGGGTCGCGTCTCGGGATCAGCCTGTGCATATCCAGCTTTTCGCAGGCCGGCATGACAGCGGCGACCGGCGATGGATAATGTGTCACTCGGTGGTCGACATTGTTTTTGGATTGTACTGTGCTTACCATCAGGCATAGTGCAGTCATTTTGCCGTGCTACTATAAAAAAAAAAGAAACGTGACGCCATATTTCCGTAACGGACTTCCGTTGCATTTTCGTCCAGTTACCTCCTAGTCGCGCCTAAAGAAGTTTCACTTCAATAATGTTAACTGTATCAAATTTACATACAATTACGTTATATGCGTACGTACACATCGTTTGTACACCAAAGCAAATTACCGCCCTCGTTGTTTTAGATAATAATATTCAAACAACTAAATCCTGCACTATTAAACTACTGAGGATTACTATTAATCACGTCAAGATGTTTACCCTCATCTCGCGTCACTTCGCCGGGAAATACCTGTCTCACGATAAATGAGAGTCTTACGCGTTCTTGTGTTGTACTATCATGTGGAAATAATAAGAATAAGAAATGTTCACAGTACTTCTTCTTTTACTTTCTTTTTTTAGATAGAAAATCTAGACTTATTTATACAATAGAACTGTCTGTTGTTTTTTTTTACTTGAACTGATTTTGACAGTGCCATTTTTTGATTTTGACTTTTAGATGAAGGGACTTTCAGACGATTATGTATGCTACATATTCCTACGGTTTTTAATCACCAGCTAAGCATATTTACTAAGTTTGGAGTCTATAATAAATTGCTACGATGGTACTCTTAATAATTTATAGGTTTTACCTTTTCACCACAACCTAATCTGATGTTAAATAATGAAATAGTCTAAGATGGTAATTACGCTCAATCTAGAGATGCGTGGTTCTCGAGTGTAGCTACCGGAACACACCAAAATATGCTTGAGGTTAGATTTTCAATTTGACAGCCGTTGCTAAGCGGACTTAGAAAAATCCCCTACCATTATGCTATGATTTCACCACGAATTTTTCCATCACCCAAATCTTAAAGTTACGTTGATCGAAACGGTGTTCGACAACTTTTTTTTTAAATGTCATATGTGGCAAACGAACAGGTGCGTCACCTGATGTTAAGTGATCACCACCGTCCATGGACACTAACAACACCAGAGGAGTAGCAAGTGCGTTGCCACCCTTTGGGGGTACGGGTTAGGGGAGGCACAGGGAGAGGAGAGAGGAAAGGGGAGGAGAGGTGGGCCTCCGGTGCTCTCACTGACCGAACGAAATGCAACAATGCAAGCACTGTTACTTCACGTTGGTTTTCTATGAGAGGGTGGTACTAACCCGAGCGAGCCGACCCATTCATGCTGAATCCAGTAATAGTATCAGCGTGGCACTACCACCATTACATTTCTAATTAGACTACAATAAAACTACAATTTAATAAATAACAGGTAGTAAAGATAACACGTAGTCGTTATGACATAACATAACATTAAGGTGGTAGAGCCGCGCTGAAGTTACTACTGGTTTCAGCTTGAATGGGTCGGTTCGCCCGGGGTAGTACCACCCTCTCACAGAAAACCGACGTGAAGTAACAGTGCTTGCATTGTTGCGTTTCGTTTGGTCAGTGAGAGCGCCGGAGGCTAACCTCCCTTTTTTCCCCCCTCCCGGGGGAGAGGGTGGGTTATGTCCGAGTCGCACGGACTAAAACCCCACGGTGTACCGACATACCGTTTTGTGGGGGCGGCAAGGGATCGTTCAAGCTAATCAACCTTGTAGAGCCGCCCCCACGGTCCGCCCGGCGGAAGGTGACCGCCGGGCTCCTACCTATAGAGGGACAGACCGGGTACACACCGGCTGCCCCCCTTCGTCCGCCGGACCTGTGCAATAAGGAGATGAGCCCCCCGACCCATCCCCTCAGGTCCGGCTACGGTGGCAGGAGGAGTTGGGCGAAGCGCCTTCTCCTCCTGCCTGTCCTCCTTTGGCGGAGACGGCCACTTTGAGGGTCCGCCTCGCGGGCCCTCTCCGCCTCCTCCTTCCGCGAGATGACCTCCTCGCAGAAGGAGGCCATCGCTCGCCAAGCCTGTTCGCTGCCGAGAATGGCCGAAACCACGCTCGGCAGCGATAAGTCCGTTCCTACGGCCGCAGCCAGGACCTTCCCCTCACCTTTCCTCTCCCCCTCACTCCCTTTCCGTCAAACACAGGCCGGTAACGCACTTTCGACTCCCCTGGTGTTGGTAGTCCCTATGGACGGTGGTGATCATTTAACAGCAGGTGACCCACCTGTTCGTTTGACTGCATAAAAAAATAACGGGTTTTACAAGATGGAAGATGCTTAGACACTTGTATTCTTAGAAAAAGCTATCTGCTAATAACAATTTCAATGGAACATCTTTCTCATTTCATTTTATATCACGTCTACTTTTTAATAATCTAGTATGATAAAAA
Organism: Antheraea pernyi; assembly: GCA_015888305.1. NCBI lineage: Eukaryota > Metazoa > Arthropoda > Insecta > Lepidoptera > Saturniidae > Antheraea > Antheraea pernyi. The sequence continues at coordinate 78,814 of MU159183.1, forward strand.
GAATTCTAAAATCTTCAAAGATCTTCAATGAATTAATTATAAATTTTAACGGTTCTTACAATATTAATCGCGTGACATTGTCGACTTTAATAAAACACCTTTACCCCAAGATGACAAAGTATTTACTATCGACAAGTTACGTTAAATTATCAGAATTGTCGAATCAATTTATTAAACTTATAAATATAATGTATATTTAATGAATTATAGTGAATCCTCAGGTTTTATTAAATACATCTGTCTGAGGTTTTATTTGCGCTAAATATTATT
>MU159183.1:91725-117229 GCA_015888305.1 Antheraea pernyi
ATCGACTTCAAATATATTATTAGGTAGCGCAAATTATTTATATGGGACTACCTCTGAATATAATCAATTTAAATAAAAAAAGAATCATTAAAATCGGATCATAATTGACGGAGATATCGATTAACATACATTTAAATAAAGTAAATTTTCAAAAAAAAGTATTAACCGACTTCAATAAAAACCCATAAGGCACTAAAAAGCGGAAAATAAATAGTTTATTAAATTAACCAAATTAAATAAAACATATGAATATGTGTGCTATCTAGAGATGTACTGGAAGTCGGTACCAACCCAAATTTTTGTATTACAGAGACGCGAGAGTGGACTTAAACTTTGTACCTGTAGATGATATGATTTTCGGTTTGGTTGGCCCCGACTTCCAATACATCTCTAGGTAGCACACATGTTCATATGTTTTATTTAATTTGGTTAATTTGATAAACTATTTATTTTCCGCTTTTTAGTGCCTTATGGGTTTTTGACTGATATTGAAGTCGGTTAATACTTTTTTTTGAAAATTTATTGTTTGTCAAATGCATATCAGAAGGATACTTCGGTTTCCGTTATGTATATATATGTATGGGGAGTATACTCTTAATTTCTTAATATTTACTATAATCATTCTCATAAATTGTACTAAAAATAATAAAAACGCAATCATGGTCACTAACTTTATTAAAAATTCTTCTTCTAAAAAAAACTTCTTATAAAGTTATAGTACAGAGACAACAATAGTGCTTCTAGCTTAAAAAACCCTTAAGCTTAACATCAGAAGCTTTATTAATTTGAATAGTATATTTTTTTTTCTGTTACAAAATCAAAAATTCTTTATTCAATTTAGGCCCTGAGAAGGCGCTTATGAACGTCGAAACTAAAAACGGTTCGGAAACAACCCAGTTATCGAGAAAAACCGGCAAGAAACTTGATCAAGTTTATTTTTTTATCATAGATACTTTTACAAACATACATACATTAGTTTTGGCGGATAAACAGAGAGGGTCGTCATCTTTATTATCTTACGGTTAGTATTTTAACTTTCTTTATTTAAAATAACCCGTAATATATAAAGAAACACAATGTGATAAATTAATTTAGACATGTATCATAATTTTGGTCTCCAAAAACTCCGCAATCATTAATGAAAAGTTATCGATTGGGTAAACTGACATGAGTCAACGAAAGGCCAAAAGTTTTTAAGCAATTATATTAGAGGAGTGATGGAAAACAATAAAGGAAACAAATTGACGAAACGTACTATTGAAGTATTAAAAAAAGAATACTATTATTACAGAAATAACATTGGAAAAGTAATTTTACCGGAGGAAATGTGCAGGCAGCGTTTACCACCTCATCCTGATATTGCAGACCGAAGCTGCTTCTGACGGGTATTGAACTGCGGTGAACACTGTAAATTGCTTTTCGTAACGATAAATATTTCCATCTGATTGCTGGTCACTAACCAATTAAGTTCGGCTCAAACTTCTACCGAAAAGGTATGCGAACGTAAAAGGCTTTTTTGTTTGAAGCATACTACAGTAAGTTTCACTGACCTTTTTGTATGGGTTTAACTAGGCTTTAAAGGCTTTAGTATAGTAACGTTATGTTCTATGCTTCGAATACTACTCGTAGACTGATTTTACATATTTATTATATTGTATGATAATGTTATATGATTTAGTTTATTATTATTGCGTCTGTTTTTAAAATCAAAATGAACATATCATATATCTCATCGTTATTTACAGCGTCAACTAAAATACTTTGATTTTATGCTACAACTAGCTGTACCCGCAGCTCCGCACGCGTTTTAAGAATTATAGAATTGTGAGACTATGTACAATTACAGATACGCTCTTTAAAGACAATTGTAAGTACGACGCACACGCTACTAAAAGTAACATGTAACGTGTACATTAGATATATACATACAAAAAGCGTGCCAAATGAGGTTTATCATCAACAACAAATTTGGAACCTTAACCCACCATTTAACTACCTCAGTGCTCACTTACACTGTATAAGGAACTAACGAAACAAAAACTTAAAATATTATTATTAATATTTACATTTACATTATATTTAATATACATTGCTATTATTATAATTAAGATTTTGTGACTATACAAAAAATAAACGCTTGTCTGTTCCGCAAGAAATTGTATTATGGAACACTTTACGTAATATGTTTATAATCTAAGATCTTTTTAGGAAAACCTCTATATGATTAATGTTATTAATAATTATAATGCCGAATTGTAAACAATAAGCTGATAATTATTTCTCTTATTAAAAATAAAGAATGAGTTGAAATCTTGCTAAATTTCATGTAGACAAAGTCGCGGGTAACAGCTAGTCTAAAATAGAATAACATGCAACTGTTACGCCATGCGCCTCCGGAATACGTGCGTTTGCTGCGAATAATTGAATGTTGTAAGCAGCGGCGCGTTTTTTTTTCTTGAACTGACTATGCTATTGACCTGTTAAGGTCTTTACAGCTTCACCGGACTACGAAGCAGCGGCGCGGCTCTCGGCGCGCTTTGTATACCTGCGCAGACGTGTACAACCTAATTCACCAGCCTAAGCTGAACCCAATTTCATATGTTTGATCATATAGATCTGAGGTCAACTGACATTGGTTATTTTAATTTTCCGAAACTGATCATTTTTACCTTATATTTATTATTATTATGTAATCATAATTTTATATAGACCATTATTATTATAATGAAATTTAGTAAAGTTGCAGTCAATGCTACTGAACAGAGAAAGAACAAATTTTCGACGTGATTCTTTGAATTGGCATAACTTTTTTATTTACGAACCGATTGACATGAAACAAACACTAAATGTTAAGTGAACCTTACCACGATATATCAGTGAAAACCACATCTAAATCGGATAAGGCGTTTCTGAGATTAGCGTGCACAAACGCACAGACAAACAGACAAACAGACAAACAGACAAAAATTCTAAAAATCATTGTTTTGGGTTCTATTGCATTTATAAAGACCCTTAATAATAGTTTTTCTCATATATACTTAATGTACAGACAGCGGTCAGTTACATTTTTATTATATGTATAGATTGAGCAATTTGCCGTTTAAAAGCGTGCTGAGGACACTACTTGTAGCACAATAATGCGGTAAATATTGAAATTAAATTTCTATAAAATGAGATACGAAAATGTTACGAGCCACACGAGTCTCCTATTTTGTTATAGAATAAAACCAGAGTATTAGTTATTTTTAATAACAGTTTACAATACTATCGCAGATGAAAAATACTTCGCTACTTTGCTCCAACTTCACCATTTCAAAACTTACACTGAAAAAAGATTTGTGGACTTTATATAAATAAAATTTTGGAGTAAGTTTTCTCTTGCATCGAAGTAAAAGATTTATATATCTATTATATATACTCGATAGTTAATAAGATAATAACATTATCATAAACGGTTTAGATAACAGTAAATGTTTTAATATATATTTTATCTTATTCACACGCAAAGCTTTATACAGTTCATTTTCTGATGTCTGAGCTATCAATTACTGGGATAACGAATAAGTACATTCAACGAATACCTTTTGTTTGGTTAACATTTGAAGGACGCGTATTAATGGATTTTAGTCATATATCACCTACTCGTTTCATACAATAGCTTGTTGAAAAATAATAAAATATATATAAAATTGTGTTTTCGAAGAGCTCAATGTATACTTGGAATTAGATAGAGACACAAAAATAGTGTATTTCGAAATATAAGTTTCCATTCGGATAGCAGCAGGTGTTCTTCGTAATCCTATCGTCAGCGGATTACTCCATTGTGCCCGAGGAGAGGGTCGCCTACCTCTATTCTTTTGCAATTGATAACATTCGTGAACCAACGAGAATACACAAGATTATCGTTCAATAACAATCTGATTTCCGAATTCTCCGTGATTGATTATATCATGCGTAGGATTCAAATGTGTGAGGTGTAATTCGTAACGTAATTATGTCGTATAAGACTGTTGCTAAATTATGTTTATCCGGCAGTACGCAGCTGTGGACGAGCGGTACTTAATCCGCCTCACACGAAGCGCGGTGTTTCGTGCTCTGTACCGGGGTATCGTCATGTGAAAATGTGAATAATGACAGTGGCTCAACGTGTCAACTCAAGTTTACCTACACACGTTAACTGTGATCCGTATGAGCTTAAATTGAGAATATCCGCCAGTAATTTTCGTATTTATAATATAACATTACTCAATCGTGCAATCATTTGATACAAATTTACACTATAACTAGCAGACCGGGTGGACGTTGACCTGCCTTGATAATAACAAAAATCCTAAAAGTCAACCGCAACGCCACCTACCGGGTCCAATTGTGAATCTAAACCATTCTCGGATCCAGTGGAACACGCACAAAAAGTTTTATTAAAATCGGTCCAACCGTTTAGGAGGAGTTCAGTGACATACACAGGAGAAATTTATATATAAAGATGGAGCTGTGGGATACCTATCTGATGTCATTTAATATTCCTATGAGGTTATTTTATAAGAATATGAATTTATTAATAACAATGAGTTTTGTAGGTTCGAATGCCTCACATGACTTTTATATATGATCCACAAATTACCGAGCGAAGTGTGGGTAAACTTTGTATCCGTTGTTCTTATTGTAGTTTTCCTATTGCTGTATATAATTTGTTACATCAGAAATAAATCTTTATGTATAAAAATCAATGTTTGTATGTTTGTCCTCTATGCATACCGAAACTACTGATCAGATTGTGATAATAATTTAGAAGCGTGCTCTGGGGACGTCCGAGAGTGTGCCTGTCCCAAAAATCTATAAATATATAATTATTTTTTTAAATATATTAATAAAATTGTTTGCCTTAAAGAAAGAAACGGTCGTTTGTTCTTAGTGGAACTTTTGACACTACATTTCAATTCTATTTTGACCTAACTGACATATTTTAATTAAATATCAGTTATCACCTTCGATCAGCAATAACTAGATAAAGGGTCACGTACAAAATCGAAGTTAAATCCTGTCCGCGTAAATATATACTTATGGGTAGCTATTTGTTTACTGAGAAAGGGAGAAAAAAGTTTTAAAACAATTTTAAGTTCAACCTAATTACAACCATGACACCTAGTAATAAAGTCACGGATATTTAAAATATTATCTAATACTTACGATAAAACGAGCAAATCAATAAATTACTCCCGTCACAAATGAAAAGACAATATAAACAACATTTAGTGTGAATTCAACCTTAACACGCAATAAATAAAGTACGTTTTCCCGTTATTGTGCGTGTTTGTGCGTGGTTGGCGAGTCTTGACCAAACATTTGTACCACAGGTTTAAAATCGATAATTTTGTTCAAAATTTAATATTATTTGTTAGTTTAAAGCTTAAAATATAACTTATTCAACATGTATTTAGGGAAAGTAAGATATTCCGGACGTTAAATTGCTTTTTCGAGTATTATTTTTGCATATTTTGAATACATTGCGGCATTGTGAAACATGCTTACATTGGTTGTGTTTCACATTTCAAGTGAGCTGATATTTACCTAGACGTATTTTTCGCGCCGACCCAATATCTAGTTATTGTTGATCGACGGTTATCACAATTAATTAATTCCATTTGTATAAATGTCATTGTTTAGGATTTTATATAATTCTGGCATGGATACGAGGACATAGTGGAATCCAGGGTAATGAAGCTGTTTATTCTCTTGCTAACAAAGCTATCCAGACTGGATATTTTGATCACTATAAAACCTATGTTCAGGATTTATCCTTCCCAAACAAGTCTGATTTGTTGCTGTCATAGAACTCAGACTGGAATATACCCAACCAAATTAAAGTCAAATCTTATGCTTCCATTCAGGATAACATTCCTGGGAACCTATGGCTTTATAAATTTCGTGACTGTTTCAAGTTTGCGGCGTCTACTATGTGTAAACTGATAATCTATCTGTGATGTGTGCTCTCCAGTCCATCTTGTAAAGCTCAGAATCAGGGACAACTCAATATGTAAATTCACATGGGGTTGGATGAAGACACTCAAGAACACATTCTTTTCAATTGCCCCAATTTATTATTTTATTGTAAGATATTTTACCTAACATTATACAACATCCGTCTGATTTTAACAAAGGAACAAAGGTTCTCATTTTGTCAATACTCTGGCTAATGTTATGTGTTTTAAGAAAATTAAACTTTAACATAACACAATAACTAACAGTTATTATGTAAATATATATTAGCAAAATTCTATAACATAATGTGCGTTGCTGGAATGATTTGAAATAAAAGAATAAAAACCTAAGCAAAATTTATTACAGTTCGCTTTACAAAAAAATACGAGAAACCATATATCTAAGTTTAATATCTCAGCCGAAAAGATTGTATTTATGTGAAAAAGAAAATAAATGTTACAATTACTAATTACAACTTACCAAAGTTATTCGATATAGGCTTCATGTATACTTTACAAATTCTTATTAAAATAAATAGCTAAATTGAAAATTTCATGGAGATAAAGTTTATTTTTTATAACATTTTAATTAATGAAATTGGTTAGAAGATAATAAATAACATAAAAACTATTACGTTGTTGCGAAGATAGTAAATGGGGTGTGGAGGTGAGGGCCACAGGAGCAACCTAGGGAAGACATCTCTTGCCAATATATATCGAATAGTTTGTGTTCACAATTGGACCCGGTAAGTCTCGCTACAATCGGGTTCTAGGTTTTTTAATATATTTAGCGTTTGGAAATTAAATTGGAGCCGGCAAAATAACCGATTTGGCGCAGACAAAGTTTTTTTTCTCTCAAACTGACTACGCTATTGACCTTGTGATACTTAATGACTTTACTGGATTATTCGCAGACGAAGTTGCGCGGGTCCGCTAGTTATATTATAACAGAGCCGAACTTTTTTGTGTTGATTCGAGAATAAATGTATGTAACATTTCGATATTCTGATTTTATTACAACCTACGGCTATATTAGTAACGCTCGATTCACGTCTTGTATAATAAAGTCACATTTAGGTTTCAGTCGTAGTCTAGTCTGGTTTCGTAACCGCAGTTCGCAACCGCAAATTCGCAACCGTATTATGTTCAACGCAATTCTTTAACTTTTATGCCACATACATACAATGATATACAGTTTGAATTCAGCTTTCTATTAGTGATATCATTTTTATAATTGGATTAAATGTTTCAAAATTTACTCCTACAAACATAATTACAAAGTTTATCTTCATTATGATTATAGTAGCCTTTATATCTCTGAATTATTATTAAGCCTACATGAATTTGTTTCTTTGCAACTCTGATCATATTTTTCACGGATAGCGTAGATTATGTGATTTGTAGACTATTTTTTGGATAATGTACTAGCCTTTATAACTCAGAGTTATTATTAAGCCTAGATGAATCTGTTTCTTTGCAACTCTGATCATATTTTTCACGGATAGCGTAGCTCAAGATTATATGTTTTTTTTTTGGACTGTCTACGCTATTGACCAAGCAAGGTCTTAACAGCTTCACCGGACTACAAAGGCGAGCGCTTAAGGCCTCAAGATTATATGATTTGTAGACTGTTTTTAGAATAATGTCATTGTCGAGTAGTTGACAATATTACAAGTTCTTCTTCTATTTTATTTTTGGAAACCTATCTTCTAGAAGACTATTACTGCCATAGTCAAGTGAGTATCGATATTACAAGTTTCTTGATATAATTACAATGAACTAACAACATGGTGGCCATCTTGTTAGAGTTTTCCATGGAGTTTTTGTGGCATCTCAGAATTCAAGGTCCGTGGTATTATTTTCCATTAACTTAACTTATGCACAATTAACAAACTATATTACATAAAACACCACCAATTTTACACAATATAGAGTCAAGTAACATAAGATCATGAATAAAATATAAAAGCCATTACATGCCAGACCAAAATCCCGCCAAAAACCAGATTTAATAATGAACTATTACCATTTATTATTTTTTAAAACTATAACGGTTATGTTTAAAGTAATTTAAAAAGGATGCCAATATTTACAGGGAAGGTAATTTTTAATGTTATGAAACAAAATTGTCTTTCACTGAAACCTTTTGACCGTCGATTATATGTCCTATAAGAGTTATGAGCCATTAAATCATATTTAATGGTGAATACGCATATTCTAGTATTAAATTTATTGCGTGATAGTAGAATATATATCATATATTCGACATCGTGGGTAATAATAGTTTATAAGTACTTATGTATGTCATGTGATTAGTAATGTTTATCTAAAGTTTAATCTAGGATATGGAAAGAAAGAAAGAAAATATGTTTATTGCAGCAAACGCACGGATAACAACATAGTAGAAAAATAGAGTTACAAAGATGTATATAATATAGAAAATTAATAAAGAATGTACGTTAAAACATATTAAAATTATACCACGGTTTAACCTTTACCTTTACAAATGACTCCACCGCTGATCTTCCATTGTGGCCGAGTGGGCTTATGTATCTAATAATAATAACTCTATAATTGTGAAGTTTATTATGTAAGTATATGTATGCACGTCAGTAGATATTCATATAAGAAACAAAGTATTTAATAGGTGAGATATATAAATTAATGGATAAATAAAGAATAAATAAAAAGGTAATGGGATTATATCGCTGAGATGTCCAAATTATAATTTACGAAACACGCCTGGGAGTCGAGTAAAATCATTCTTAATTTATTTTTTAATGTATTTAAATTAGTATGGAATTAGAGTATGAGTGAATAAGATATAACAACGTCTAAAAGAATGTTCTGTTTTTCATATTTAGTGAGCGCATCGTGTATATTATACGAATATACGGAACTGTTCTGTTAAGAGATTCTCAGATGGAAAACGGAAAGGAAATAACATTTTCCTCCTTAGTTATTCCTTTTCAGCACGCCATTTTTCCATTATACAATATAAATATTGTTTTGTCTTCATCGTTCACAAATAAAACTTGGAGACTACACTAATGATAGAATTGCATGATGTATTCTAAACACGTTTCCAAATAAGTTATGTATATTATAGAATATAGAGTATATAATTTAATGTGTAGGAAAAATATGAGAGAATTTATATATTTAAAAGGATGATCCGTCTATCATTAGATAGTATAAAACAAAGACCTCTAACGCGTCTGTCTGTCTGTTTGCGATAAACTCAAAAATTACTGACCGGATTTTTAAGCGGTTTTCACCAGTAGATAAAAGGATTCTTGAAGATGTAGGTATATAATTTGTCAAGGTAATTTTTATTATCAAGGCAGGACAACGACCGCCGGGCCTGCTTGTATGTTTATATAATAAAAATACAGTTATTTTGAGGCTCAATCATGTCAACATTAGCGAACGTGTCGGCATATGACTATGACCATTCGATGCAGAATTTTTTGTAGATTTTTTTTATTGTAGCACGGCAAAATGTCTGCACTGTATCTGATGGTAAGCACAGTACAATCCAAAAACAACGGCGACCATCGAGTGACACACTATCCATCGCCAGTCACCGCTGACCGGATTTTTAAGCGGTTTTCACCAGTAGATAAAAGGATTCTTGAAGATTTATGTATATAATTTGTCAAGGTAATTTTTATTATCAGGACAGGACACCGTCCGCCGGGCCTGCTAGTATACTCATATAATAAAAATACAGTTACTTTGAAGCTCAATCATGTCAACATTAGCGAACGTATCGGCATATGACTATGACCATTTGATGTGGAATTTTTTGTAGATTTTTTTTATATTTTTATTGTAGCACGGTAAAATCACTGCACTGTACCTGATGGTAAGCACAGTACAATCCAAAAACAACGGTGACCACTGAGTGACACACCACCGGTCACCGCTGTCATGCCGGCCTGCTAAAAGCTGGATATGCACAGGCTGATCCTGAAACGCGACCCGCAAAAGCGAAACACTATGACGGGCTTTTTCGCCATATACATGGTGGTTGCGATCCAGTCAGACTGTAAAACCCTACCACCCCGTTTTCGCCATTGCCTCGTTCGTTATTCAGCAGGGTGCACCACGTGCAGGTGAGGTTGGCTTGGATGTCTCAAGTCTTAGATGTTATTTGACACCCCCTGCACCCCATATTTGATGATGGGTCCAGAGTACTTATTTTTTTGGGTTTGATTGACACATTGCTATCTTTTAAGGTCCAACAAAACGTGCGAGAATCAGTATAGAAAGTCGTTTGAAAATTATTGTTTTACTACGAGATATTCGAACATCTGTTACAGAACCTTCGTAGGCAAACTACGAAAATACTACAGTTCTACGTCGTAGCAATAATTATAATTTCACGTATTTAATTAACTAATTTACTTATGTGTAAATAAATTAATATTTTTGTTAAGTATATTTTGAAGATTGGTGTTAACTAGATGAATCAGCCATCGTGACAAACCAGTACCGACGTATAACGGCACCCCATATTTGATGATGGGTCCAGAGTACTTATTTTTTTGGGTTTGATTGACACATTGCTATCTTTTAAGGTCCAACAAAACGTGCGAGAATCAGTATAGAAAGTCGTTTGAAAATTATTGTTTTACTACGAGATATTCGAACATCTGTTACAGAACCTTCGTAGGCAAACTACGAAAATACTACAGTTCTACGTCGTAGCAATAATTATAATTTCACGTATTTAATTAACTAATTTACTTATGTGTAAATAAATTAATATTTTTGTTAAGTATATTTTGAAGATTGGTGTTAACTAGATGAATCAGCCATCGTGACAAACCAGTACCGACGTATAACGATGAGGTTTTATGTTCGCTGCCGAGCTTCAATGTTATTTCGAATACTGTTCGTAACTCTTACGTGTACTCCAGTCATAATGTATACAGGGTTCCACCTAAATAAATACGAACTGAAGGTCTTTCACGAACAGCTTTCAACGAATTCCATATTGAAATGTAATGTAATTAGAAAAACGAAGCTACCTGTATGATGTTTCTTTCAATTTATCTTGGCGATATATCAAGAAAAACGTACATCTGTTTACTTCTAGTATTCGCGATTTATAATAATATACTTTGTGTACAGGCTTACAAACATATAAAAAAGCAAAAATATACTATACTTGGAATGTTTTTCTGTAAACAATGTTATCCGTTTATTCTCTCTTTTGGGCATGCCTATCACACCGCTTGCCCCACTTCACACATCGCCAAATCTGTAGTGCTCTTAAAACCCTCATAATGTTACATTAAATGAAGATGCCATTTTTTATATACGTAAAAAATGTCTACTAAATGCATTTTAAAAAACCCAGGTAGATATAAGGATTGACGACAGAAGTGAAAACTCAAAACAATGAAAAAATTGAAAAAAGAGCAGTTATTTCATTGTTTTGAGTTTTCACTTCTGTCGTCAATCCTTATATCTACCTGGGTTTTTTAAAATGCATTTAGTAGACATTTTTTACGTATATAAAAAATGGCATCTTCATTTAATGTAACATTATGAGGGTTTTAAGAGCACTACAGATTTGGCGATGTGTGAAGTGGGGCAAGCGGTGTGATAGGCATGCCCAAAAGAGAGAATAAACGGATAACATTGTTTACAGAAAAACATTCCAAGTATAGTATATTTTTGCTTTTTTATATGTTTGTAAGCCTGTACACAAAGTATATTATTAATAAATCGCGAATACTAGAAGTAAACAGATGTACGTTTTTCTTGATATATCGCCAAGATAAATTGAAAGAAACATCATACAGGTAGCTTCGTTTTTCTAATTACATTACATTTCAATATGGAATTCGTTGAAAGCTGTTCGTGAAAGACCTTCAGTTCGTATTTATTTAGGTGGAACCCTGTATACATTATGACTGGAGTACACGTAAGAGTTACGAACAGTATTCGAAATAACATTGAAGCTCGGCAGCGACCATAAAACCTCATCGTTATACGTCGGTACTGGTTTGTCACGATGGCTGATTCATCTAGTTAACACCAATCTTCAAAATATACTTAACAAAAATATTAATTTATTTACACATAAGTAAATTAGTTAATTAAATACGTGAAATTATAATTATTGCTACGACGTAGAACTGTAGTATTTTCGTAGTTTGCCTACGAAGGTTCTGTAACAGATGTTCGAATATCTCGTAGTAAAACAATAATTTTCAAACGACTTTCTATACTGATTCTCGCACGTTTTGTTGGACCTTAAAAGATAGCAATGTGTCAATCAAACCCAAAAAAATAAGTACTCTGGACCCATCATCAAATATGGGGTGCAGGGGGTGTCAAATAACATCTAAGACTTGAGACATCCAAGCCAACCTCACCTGCACGTGGTGCACCCTGCTGAATAACGAACGAGGCAATGGCGAAAACGGGGTGGTAGGGTTTTACAGTCTGACTGGATCGCAACCACCATGTATATGGCGAAAAAGCCCGTCATAGTGTTTCGCTTTTGCGGGTCGCGTTTCAGGATCAGCCTGTGCATATCCAGCTTTTAGCAGGCCGGCATGACAGCGGTGACCGGTGGTGTGTCACTCAGTGGTCACCGTTGTTTTTGGATTGTACTGTGCTTACCATCAGGTACAGTGCAGTGATTTTACCGTGCTACAATAAAAATATAAAAAAAATCTACAAAAAATTCCACATCAAATGGTCATAGTCATATGCCGATACGTTCGCTAATGTTGACATGATTGAGCTTCAAAGTAACTGTATTTTTATTATATGAGTATACTAGCAGGCCCGGCGGACGGTGTCCTGTCCTGATAATAAAAATTACCTTGACAAATTATATACATAAATCTTCAAGAATCCTTTTATCTACTGGTGAAAACCGCTTAAAAATCCGGTCAGTAATTTTTGAGTTTATCGCAAACAGACAGACAGACGCGTTAGAGGTCTTTGTTTTATACTATCTAATGATAGACGGATCATCCTTTTAAATATATAAATTCTCTCATATTTTTCCTACACATTAAATTATATACTCTATATTCTATAATATACATAACTTATTTGGAAACGTGTTTAGAATACATCATGCAATTCTATCATTAGACCACGTGCAGGTGAGGTTGGCTTGGATGTCTCAAGTCTTAGATGTTATTTGACACCCCTTGCACCCCATATTTGATGATGGGTCCAGACTACTTATTCGCCATTGCCTCGTTCGTTATTCAGCAGGGTGCACCACGTGCAGGTGAGGTTGGCTTGGATGTCTCAAGTCTTAGATGTTATTTGACACCCCTTGCACCCCCTATTTGATGATGGGTCCAGACTACTTATTTTTTGGGTTTGATTGACACATTGCTATTTTCAAGGTGCAACAAAACGAGCGAGAATCAGTATAGAAAGTCGTTTGAAAATTATTGTTTTACTACGAGATGTTCGAGCACATCTGTTACAGAACCTTCGTAGGCAAACTACGAAAATACTACAGTTCTACGTCGTAGCAATTAATTATAATTTCACGTATTTAATTAACTAATTTACTTATGTGTAAATAAATTAATATTTTTGTTAAGTGACTTTGTTAAGTATAGTTTGAAGATTGGTGTTAACTAGATGAATCAGCCATCGTGACAAATCAGTACCAACGTATAACGATAAGGCTTTATGGTCGCTGCCGAGCTTCAATGTTATTTCGAATACTGTTCGTAACTCTTACGTGTACTCCAGTCATAATGTATACAGGGTTCCACCTAAATAAATACGAACTGAAGGTCTTTCACGAACAGCTTTCAACGAATTCCATATTGAAATGTAATGTAATTAGAAAAATGAAGCTACTTGTATAAGGTTTCTTTCATTTTCTCGTAGCAATAAAGCAAGAAAAACGCTTCGATATATCTGTTTACTTCTAGTATTCGCGATTTATAAATAATTATTTTGTGTACAGACGCGCAAATATATAAAAAAAGAAAAAATATACTATACTTACAATGTTTTCCTGTAAACAATGTTATCAGTTTATTTTCTGTCTTTCGCATGCCTATCACACCGCTTGCCCCACTTCACACATCGCCAAATCTGTAGTGTTTATAAAAACCGTGTATATTTTTCTCTCCTACGCGTACGTGCTACACCGCATACTCGACTTTACACAAAGCTAAATGTGTAGTGTATATATAATAGTTTCTTAAAATCTTAACACCGTTACATTAAATAAAGATGTCATTTATTAGATACGCACAAAATGTCTAGGAAATGAAAAAGTCTAGGCAATTATAAGGATTTCTGACAAAAATGAAAACTCAAAAGGATGGAATAACTGTGCTATTTTTTGAATTTTACGTCAATTATAGTCTCAATTATTTACATTTCAAAATTTGATATTTGAAATTATTATCATTACTCTGGTTTTCTCATCTGTTGATATTCCGAGCAATAATTATAAACATTCTTATACAGTTATTAATTAATCAAACATACGATGGGCTAGACAAACTCAATAGAAAATATTAATATTACGTGTACCCAGGTCGCTATACAACGCGTAACTAGTCTGGTGCAAGCGCCATATGTATTTTGTAGGTGGTAGATCCATGCTGAAGCTATTTGGTGGTTTTCACATCTGTTGGTGTTCCGAGCAATAATTATATACATTTCTATACAAATTATTAATTAATCAAATATCTATGGATTTCTGACGCAACCTCGTACCTCGAGTTTGGACGATTTAATCGGAAAATTAATCAATAAATATAATCGCATAGGTCTGTAAAGTTATACCCACATGTTCGTTTGCCTCCTATGATATAAAAAAAAAATCACGAGCTGGTCGAGGTAGTCGGTGTCTCGAACCCATAAGTTTTCCCCTACCAAAAATTATTCAACGCGGTTAAAAAAGTTTTCACTACAAAAACTTGATCGAAATTTGTCCAGTAGTTTTTGTGTGATGCACGAACTAGGGCAGGCGTGTATCATTTTTTTAATATAAGAATTTAAAAAAATAGCTGTCTCTCTCTGCAGTCTACAGTAATATGAAATCCCGAACAGGTTTTCCCACGATATCTATGGAACAGATCTTATGAAAGTGAGTTCGTACGTTACGGAAATATTCGTATTTAGGACCCTATGAGGAAAAACGTAACATTGTGTAGCGTTGTCGTTTATATTGCCTCAAGCTATTATCTGAAAATCCGGTAGTCTTTCATATAATGTGCTTTAAAAGAGATAAGAAATTATAATTAAGAAACACGTATTGTATCGTGTTTATCAACAATTTTTATAAACGGTAGATTTATTAAAGTTTATAAATTTGCAGTAATATAAAAACGTATATATTTCTGAATATTTTCTGGTTAGCAAATATTAATTAATATTACAAACACGCTTTAAATAATCTAAACTTTGTTCAACTTATTATGACGGACTGTAATTAGGTACCTACATAACATGTTGTAATAGACAGCGGAGCGATATTTCGATAGATTGTCGAGTTCTTGTGGCTGACAGCTTATCTCGAACCAACAGAGATGGGTTAATATCGTTTATAAAATTAATCTATGTGTATATATATATATATAGAGTTAGAGTTTATGTTTATTTATAATTAGTTGCTTGCCCCGGCTTCGCACAGGCATATTAACGATGCAAACGAGACCGAGAGACCAATTGCTTTTCCCTTACCGTCCCTTCCATTTACAGCACGACCATGTAATAAAATAAATTGGCAACTGATTGAACAACAATCCGTCAATTCTGCAAATATTTTATATTTACATACTTTTTATATTGTAGAAATAATTAAACTCCAATTTTTACTTTACCATACAGTTTTATCTTGAGTAGAGATGCGATGTTATAGTCTTATGTAATGTAAAAATGTCTTATGTAAAAATGGATATTGGTGTAATTATTTGTGATGGTTTAACTTCAACTGTCTATGACAGATCACCTGGAGGTTTTATGTTATCTATTTTTCTTTAATTCGTCACCAGGTAGTGCTATAACACTTGAACCGCTGTGCTGTTCAATCGATAGTTATTATAGGTATGCAATATTTAAAAGCGTTATAACTACGAACAATTATAAATGTAACAATAAACGTGTGGGGGGGACCCATGAGCAAGTACAGCTAGTTTATCACATTTAAATATCTATACTAATATTATAAAGAGATAAAGTTTGTGAGTTTATGAGGTTGTAGGGGGTAATCTCAGGAACTACTACTACTACGATTTGAAAATTATCAGTGTTTGATAAATCTCCATTCGTCATACTGCAAGTACGTTACAGAACTGTTTACCCGTGCATTCATCCGTGTGATATTGATCAAAGGTAACCAGTCCAGAACCAGTTTAAAAAATCATTGTTAGCTCATTTTTCAAGAAAGGCTATAGGCTATATATCATCGCGCAAATACCAATAGGAACGGAGCACCAACGAAGAATGTTACGAAATCGCGTATTTTTTCCATTTGATAGCTTCCGCTGCGTGTTAGTGATAGCCTAAGGTTATGATTATCTGCGGATGAAGTCGCGCGTAGAAGGTAGTATGTATATAAAAGAATAACTTACTGACTGGCAGACATATCAATGCGCAGCCTTACTGGGGTTAGGGCTGTCAAAATTGACATATGCGTTCCTTTTGTACTGTAGGTGTGCACTTTAGGAAGAATTTTTGGAAAATCAACTAATATGGTAAATAAGGATATGAAAATCTGTCATTTTTCAATAAATCAATCAATGCTTTATTTATGTACATAAAATAAAGAATCGAAAATTATTACTGCATAGAACACGCACCGCGAGAGTACGAAGTCGTGAGAAATTGCTAGCATTAATATATTTGGGATCAATAAACTCAAGTACCGTTTGATCGATTATCATGAATGTTGGCACAGTAGTTTATTTATGGAGAAGATATTATTATCCCCATTTTATCTGGGGACACGGCAGTTCGAGCAAAAAAGTGGCACGGCCGTACTATCTTTTTCTCGAAGCGATCCAAGCCATTTTCGACTCCCTATAACTTCGTTGTGGATAAAACTAGAAGCTTGTCCAGCAGGCAAGCAGGCATTGCATAATCACGGTGTATTTAAAATTTCATTCAATTTGAACCAGTAGTTTAAGAATTATAACTAGTCAAAATTTCTTAATTTTGTCACCCACTCACTGACTGACCGATCATCAAAACTCTAAGGCACTTCTAGCAGACATAGAGGCTTCAAATTTAGGATACAATTAGTGTTTAGTGTATAAATCAAGGAAAAACTAAAATATTTTGTAATACAGTTTTCTTCTAAAGAGTTCCGTTGTGCACGAACCTCCCCTTTTACCTCCAACTCTTTCTGGCGTCTGGCTTCTTAGCATAATCTTTCGACTCGAGTTTATATATTTCGTTATATCTGTTTGAATATACATCAAATGATATTTAATATCTTTTTATATGTATAAGTAGTACTGAAATGAATGGAATATTATTATTTAGGCTGATACTTGTGACTTCGTATGCATTGTTTTTTTTAGAAAAACATAAAGAATTGAAAGTAAACATATCATATCATTAGTTTAGAAAATCTTCTTGAAAAAAAATGTTATTCGTTTACTTCCCTTCCCTTTCGAATGCGCACCTCACGGTACAATAATTATCGTTATATATAAAAAGCAATGTTTGTATGTTTGTCCTCAACGCAAGCCGAAATTACTGATCAGATTGTGATAATAATTTTGTAGGGTGTTCTGGAACGCACGAGATGGTTTCTCGCTCAAATAATCTATATATGTATATATAAATGTTTTTTTTTATCAATAAAATTGTTTGCCTTCGTTTGACTTTTTCTTTTTATTGAAACTTTTTACACTACATTTTATATTGTTTTGACATGTTTGACATATTTCAATGAAACATCAGTTATCACAATTAATCAATTCCATTTGTATCAATGTCATTGTTTAGGAATTTATGTAGTTTTGGCATGGATACGAGGACATAGTGGGATCCAGGGTAATGAAGCTGTTGTTCTTATAGCTAAGGAAGCTATCCAGACTGGATATTTTGATCACTATAAAACCTATGTTCATGATTTATCCTCCCCAAACAAGACTGATTTGTTTCCATTATGGAAATAATTACAGGCAAATCATGTGCTTCCATTCACAACAACATTCCTGGTAAGTCATGGCTGTATAAATTTCGTGACTTTTGCGAGTTTGTTGCATGTACTATCTGTGTAGACTGAGGATCTATCTGTAGACGTGTGCTCTCCAGTCCATCTTGCAAAGCTCAGTATCAGGGACAATCAACAAGAAAAGGCACAAAGGTGTGTGTTTTCTCCTTTTGTCAATACTCTGGTTAATTTTATATGTTTTAACGTAATTAAACTTTAACATAACACAATAACTAACAGTAATTATTATGTAAATATATATTTATTTAAGGCACGACGTCTGTAAGTGTTGTGTTTGTCTTTGTGTATCTCAGTGGCCTAATCTGGAAGCGCTAAATTATATAATAAAAATTTAATACTACCTATGAAGTTACTCTCCCATGACTGACTTGACACTGGTAGAATTCGTATCTATGAAACTGATCACAATACATAAAATTAAAATTAACATAATTAATTACTGTTAGCTTTACAAAAAAGTACAACACACATATTTAATATCTCAGCCAAAAAGATTGTTTATGTGAAAAAGAAAATAAATGTTACAATTACTAATTACTAAGTTATTAGAATCACGTTTCATGTATACTTTACAAATTCTTATTAGAACAAAGAGCTAAATCAAAATGAAAATTTCATGGGGATAAAGTTTACTTTTTACAGCATGGTTTTTGGTTGGTTGGTTAGAAAGAAGATAATGGGAAATAAGAACTATAAGCCGGTAAAAATATTGCGTTGTTGCGAGGATAGTAAATGGGTCGTGGAGGTGAGGGCCACAGGAGCAACCTAGGGAAGACATCTCTTGCCAATATATATAGGATAGTGTGGAATCATAATTGAACTCGGTAGGTATCGCTACAATCGGGTTCTAGGTTTTTTAAGATTTTTCGCATCTGGAAATAAAATTGGAACCGGTAATAGCCGGTTTGGTGCAGACGAAGTTGCGCGGGTCAGCTAGTGTTATATAAAATTATTGTGACTTTTTTTAAATAAGGACTAAGTACATTTTTAAAATCTTTCTAGTAATTTTTGCGTGATGAATATTTTTATTATTTTATTTATATAGAATGATTATGTGGATTAAATAATGAATACACTAGAAACATATCATATAGTTTACGATACACTAATCCAAGTACATTCGTCAGGCTTGTAATGAAAGCAAGTCGCGTGGGAATGGTATATTCAATCAATAGTCCCAGTTCGTTACCTATTCGATTGTAACGAGGCAGGGAAACGGCCTCTGAGGATTCTCCTGGGATTATCTTGGTAAAGACTATTTCTGTTCATTCACGTATATTTATGATAAATGAAAAATATATTTAAGCAATAATAAATATTCCTTTTATCTATATATGAATAGGTATAGACTAAACGGTAAAGTACATCTTCAGCCTGTCATTCTTAACCGATTTTGTTTATTTTTTGTTTAGTACATATGCATGAATAAACGAGTATTACCAAGTTATGCAAGAAAAAATCGAGGCAGTTATAAGGACGGCCGATAAAGTAATTCCTTAAAACAATGGATTCATTGTATTATTTTTGAATTTTTAAATCATTTATAGTTTTTTTTATCTTAAGTCCATAATTTGTAAATTTTAATTATTAATATTAGCCTGGTTGTCACTTTTTTATATCAAAAACAGGCAAACGAACGTTTGTATCAGCTGATGTTAAGTGATCACCACCGTCCATAGACACTAGCAATACCAGGGGAGTCGCGAGTGCGTTGCCAGCCTGAGTATGGAGGAGGGGGTAGGGTTAGGGAAAGGGGAAGGGAAAGGGAGAAGGGAGGTGGCCCTCCCTGTCACGTGTAACTTCTAAACAAAATATGTTCGTTTTTACACCTAATCAGGCAGAAGTTATCAATGTTGTATATAAAGAAATATTTTAGTTTGGTTTTATGTTTATAATATTTTGTATAATAAAATAGATTAAAATATTTAATGTGTACAGTTAATTAACATTTATAATAAATGTCTGATCCAAATACCCGACACGTCAAGCTGATGCGATCATACAACAAACAAAACATTTAGATATAATATACTCTGCTACCCGTGCGAAGCCGGAGCGGGTCGCTAGTTTTAATCAATAAAAATGTGTTGGGCTTCACAGGCTCAATACGAAATATAAATATTACATATACACAGGCCACTTTATTGCGCGTTGCTATACTGACGCAATCGCAATACGTTCAGACCCATTTACTAGCATGTCATGACCCGAAATCATAAATATATCTCCTCCCGAAAAAATGCCAAACAACACCCCTAAAGAAATTTCACTTAAAAAAACAGCATTAGTTTTATGCTTTACGTTTCACTTTAAGTTGTGAATAGATCGTATTTTATTGTTATTAGATTTTATATAGTAATTTGATACGGACGAAGTCGTAGGCGATTTTTAGTTTTTTAATAAGTAATTCAATTTAAATTATTTAATAGTTTATTCAATGAACGTTCAGTATGTGTAACTTTACTTCAGTACTATCAATTAAACCTACAATCCTCTTTAGCCGTTTCGTGCAGTTCCATACTATTTATAAAGCTGACGGAATAACGGACTTAACAATCATTCGTTTCATCTCACTAGCGTTTTCGTTTTTTATCAGTATTTATAGCCAGTTGTGCTCGAAAAGACAACTATCAGATTTACGACCGAACTGTCTATCCATTGAAGTATCTAATTGTTACGCTATTTCTGAATAATATTTATGATAAACTAACTGCTAACTCTGGCTTTGCAAGGATCTACTAACAAAGGAAGTTAGACAAAACGTGTTTGTTGTATAAGTGTATGTATTTATAACATAATGTTGTATTTAATTAAATAAAATGACTACTGAACAACTGAGTGACAGTTTGTCAATATACTTAGTCTTTCAACTGGCTTTTGTCGCAACTCACTCACTTTTTATATGAAGATTTTTTTAACCCTTTTACGCTTTTCTTTCATACAAATTTTGTCCACGTAATTACAACAACATAATTAGTCAAAAAGGTACAACCGTTCTGAAATGATGCATTTATATACATTCGGGGATTTGTTTTTATTTGTAATATATATAAATTTAGTTAACACGATATTAATGAAAGTGAAGAACTATAAAGAAATGCGTGTATAATTGTTGTTAAGATTTGTTTTTGTTAATTATTAAAGTTTAATTTAAAGTTGTTAATTGTTAAATATTATCCAAGACTTCGTCGGTGTGGAATTCAGGAACTAATTTTTGTTCAGCGTAAATATGGAGGTGCGTAGGGCGCGAGCGGTTCTGTACACTTCTTGTTTAGTTTATTGCGTTTGCACGAATCCCTAATTTTCTAAAATAAAAGTAGCCCAAGTTACTTCTTATAAAATCAGCTATCTGTTAGTCAAATTCACCCCAGTTAAATTCGGTCCAACCGTTTCGGAGATTAGCGGATCAAAGAGAGAAAAATTTTAAAAGTGTATTTTTTGTTATAAGTGCCGTATATACTTTCATATCCATTAAGTAAAAAGCTATTGTTTTGGCATTACCATTCAACACTACAATTTTATTTATGTCTAATCTAATCTATGAGAACAATAAATTACAGTAATTATATTATTTGGGCATAAAACATGTTCTTGGTGGATCTGTAGCCTAATAACTATTCATGTCGAAGTCACTAATGTTTATTAAAATTGTAAAATCTTTTTTTTTATATCATAAGAGGCAAACGAACAAGTGGGTCCCCTTATGTTAAGTGATCACCGCCGTCCATAGACACTTGCAGCACCAGGGGTAAAGTGCGTTGCCAGCTTGGGTTTGGGGGAGGGGAGAAGTGGTGGTCTTCCGGCGTTCTCACTGACCGAACGAAACGCAACAATGCAAGCACTGTTACTTCACGTCGGTTTTCTATGAGAGGGTGGTAGTACCCCGGGCGAGCCGTTTAGTCCGGTGAAGCTGTGAAGACCCTGCCGGGTTAATAGCGTAGTCAGTTCGAGAAAAAAAAACCCCGGGCGAGCCGACCCATTCATGTTGAAACCAGTAATAGCTTCAGCGTGGCTCTGCCTCCTCAATATACCCTTTAATCCCGTGTGAATAAATAAATAGTTTGTAATCATTATGTTCCATCGTTATACGTTTACATTATTATGTAAATTAATGGATTAAGCATGTACTTATTTTTTACACAACAACAATTATACACGCATTTCTTTATAGTTCTTCACTTTCATTAATATCGTATTAACTAAATTTATATATATTACAAATAAAAACAAAACTCCGAATGTATATAAATGCATCACTTCAGAATTTCACTTTTTAGCTAATTATATTGTTGTTGCAATTATGTGGACAAAATTTGTATGAAAGAATATGTTTGAAAGCGTAAAAGGGTTAAAAATCTCCATATAAAAGTGAGTGAGTTGCGACAAAAGCCAGTTGTTCAGTAGTCATTTTATTTAATGTTATTTGCCGTTGCCGTTTGCCGTCATTATTATTACTGGTGATATGGATACAATCGTCACCAAAGAAGGTCGATTTATTGTATCCGTAAGATGTATGTATTGAAAATGTATTAAGATAGTAAACGACGCAGTCGAAGTTGCGAGTATCGCCTAGTTGATAATATAATAAATACATACAAATACAGACGTATTTGCGGACTGTTATTTGGAATTAATATTCTTATTAATTCACTAGCTGTACCCACGACTTCGTCTGCGTGGAAGCTTATATAAAACACAGTGATTAATAAAGTCATCTGAATGTATTAAGTCCATTTACTTGTCAACTTTTCTCTCGTACTTACGCCACGTCGTCATTAAAACTACAATAACTTTTGATAGAGTGGACCGATTTTAATGCTTTTGATAGAGTGCACCGATTTTAATGAAAAATAGACTAAGCTAGATATGCGAGGATATGCTTTACGATACGCTTAGGGTTTATTGTGAACCCAGCACTTTAGCAGTGATGCGTGTTCATACAAACAGACAGACAATGAGAAAATGATTGAAATGTATTCTATTACTTATTCCTAGACCCCTGAAACATTTATTTCTTGAAAATCGAAAAAGTCTGTACGTTAAATTTACATTCTTATTATCTATATCTAAATACATATTAATATATATTAATACGTGAAGCCCAAACTTTGTATCCCTTTTTAACGGAATTGGGCGAACGGATGAACGTGAAATTTGGCATAGTTAAAGTTTATATGGAGGAGAAGTGCAGAAAGCTATTTATTTTATATAAAATGCATTAGAAGTACATTAAATTAATTAAAATATGCATTACTCACACTACTGCTTTAATTTTACACAACGTATACACACATGTAAATAAAAAAGACATTTTGACATCTGTCAATAAAGGACTTCAAAAAAGGTTGTGAAGGAGGTTGCTATGCTCGACTGTATGTATTATTTTACTCTTACGCTCCAATTACCCTTTTTCATTCTACAATGATATTATAACATAATACCCTTTGACAAAAGAACCCTAATAAAATTCGAACTTTAAAAAATCAATGAACTATGGTCGAATGTCGACCACTGGACGCCCACTAGTATGTATAGATATTCATTTCTTAATTGGAAGATGCGATGATATAACTTTGTTAAATAAAACCAAACATGTTTTATGTACAAGCTAAATAGACTGAAGTAGTAGTGACAAATCTTGTATGTACATGATCGTTCTGATATCAAATATAAAGTTATGAACGTACTACTCTACCTACAAGTCATATTTGTAATGTTGTGTGAAGCCATAACACTACTCGTTTAAATATATTGCATAATTTCCGCTGAGTTTCGTAGTTACTTGTACTGGTTTCAACGGAGTTCAATCTATGGATATTGGATCCAGGACCGTTTAGTTAGTAATAATATAGTAAAATAAATCTTTATACTTTGATAGAGTTAAAAAAGTATTCTTCGGTGTGTATTAATATATAATATATTAACAATTAAATTATAATTTTATTATGTAACGCTGAGTCACGCTCGCTACGTTTGGCTTTAAAAAATGGCAGAGATTCAGTTGAATGCCTATTTTTTTTAATGTTATCATTACATATTATAAAACAAAGTCTTCTGCCACGTCTGTCTGTCTGTCTGTCTGTCTGTCTGTCTGTCTGTTTGCGATAAACTCGAAAGCAATTGAACGGATTTTCATCCGGTTTTCACCAGTAGATAGAGTGATTCGTGAGGTATACATCGTTTAGGTGTATGGTTTATCAAGGTTTTTTTATTATCAGGGCGGCACAACGTTCGACGGGCTCGCTAGTTACATAATAAATAAAAATAACTTTAAAAAAACTCTATAAATGTCATCAAAATTTACTTGACTATAGTTAGTGCCTACCTAGTCTTGAATTGTTATAAACTTACCAATATCGCAATTCTTATGTACTTCCCATTCAATTTATGAGAATCCCTGGTCTCTCTTTCAAGGTACAATGCGAATGAATTTAAAATGGGACCTTCTTGAAAGTTATCCTTTTTTAACTAGAAATAAAATTATAATTTCCAAATCGTTTTTTAATTAACGACGAAGCTCTGACGTAACAAACATTTTAAAAAATAGAATCGCTTGAGAACATCTTCTCCATCGTTTTGAATTCAATTAAAGATACGATACGTTTAATAGTTTTTATGTGATTATAACCAAACGGCGGAGGTTCTTCTCGCTCCGGGGGAGACCGCATCAGGGTTACCCCTCTGGCGGTGGCTTCACTCTACCCCCGCTTTTCACGGGGGTGTCTAGTCATGCGGGCGCGATCGTCACTTGCATGACGATGCCCCTATGGCGTTAGCGTGCATCTCGTCCACGTTGAGGCCGGTGTGTCTTATAGACTCATTTGAGTGTTCCCCTCCACGGAAATCTTTAGTAAAAGGCGAAAGATTTATACGTATTGAAGGGAAACCTGAGTGACTCTGTAGACCGTGGCGCTCGGCTTTATAACGCGCGACGCTTCGTGTGTGTGCGTCGGTGTGCTGGTTAAACATGGCGGACAAGCCGTGCTCGGAGTGTGCGCGCGTGTGTCGTTTGTTTATGTTACAATCTCCCCCTCTGGATCCGACGGCGTCCCGACGAGGAGACAGTCCTTTGCAGCAAGAGGATGATTGTTGGTCTTCCGCGGTCGTCCTCGTTTCTTCGCTAAAGAAACATTGGCAGCGCCTATTGAGGTTTTCTTAGGTCGACCTCTCTTCCTAATTGGTTGTGCCGGCTTTGGTAGATTAGCAGGATTTCCCTGATAAGGCACAAGAGCAGAAGAATGATAAATGCCAATGTTTGTTTGAGAAGCCTCCGGGTGTGCCAATTGATATGAGGATGGACCATGCTGTTTGATAATGACATAAG
>MU159183.1:129299-145221 GCA_015888305.1 Antheraea pernyi
TATATATATATATATATATATATATATATATATATATATATATATATATATATATATATATATATATATATATATATATATATATATATATATATATATATATATATATATATATATATATATATATATATATATATATATATATATATATATATATATATATATATATATATATATATATATATATATATATATATATATATATATATATATATATATATATATATATATATATATATATATATATATATATATATATATATATATATATATATATATATATATATATATATATATATATATATATATATATATATATATATATATATATATATATATATATATATATATATATATATATATATATATATATATATATATATATATATATATATATATATATATATATATATATATATATATATATATATATATATATATATATATATATATATATATATATATATATATATATATATATATATATATATATATATACGCGTTGACTTGAGAACCTCCTTGATTTTTTTTCGTCGGTTAACAAAAACAAAACTAAAATTTAAAGAATTCACAGAAGAAATATTCCTGTAAGTGTTGATATTCGAGAAACTTTTAATTGCGATTTGATTGTAATTAACATTACACACACTGGGGAAATCTTGCTTAGGATTAAAACCGTGGCCGGAGTTGGTAAAGCTTTCGTGGGCTAACTTACCAAGGTTGTTTGCGATAGTCGTCACGACGCACGTTTATTTCAGAGATGAGTGAGTGTGTGTAACTTGAAACTGTTTTGCTGATTTGAGGCGATACGCAAACATTGCTTCCCCTGTATACGTCACTACAGCTTAACGAGCCTACTCCCAAGAAGTCCTACGACAGTGGTTTGGAATAAAGCGCTTATATAATTATTCACTATTGTTGAACATAACAAATGTTTGTAGGTGGTAGAGTTACGCTGAAGCTATTAATGGTTTTAGCATGATTGGGTCGGCTCGGCCGCGGTAGTACCACCCTCTCACAGAAAACCGACGTGAAGTAACAGTGCTTGCATTGTTTGCTTTTCGTTCGGTCAGTGAGAGCGCCGGAGGACCCACCTCCCCTCCCCTTGCCCCTTCTCTTACTCCCCCTCTCCCCTAAGATAGGTTGGCAACGCACTTGTGAGTCCTTTGGTGTTGCAAGTGTCTACGAACGGTGGTGATCACGTAACATTAAGTGACCCACCTTTTCGATTGCCTCCTATGATATAAAAAAATAAATGTAAAATTAAATAACATTTGTATTTCATATTCCTGTGAATAACAAAACATTTCAGTCGGCGAGCACAGCGAAGCGGAGCTTTCGTTATCTAAGAAAGAGTTACGGTACAATCGCGAGTAGAGTGTCACTGTTCCGTTAGCGCTTGAATACTCTCGCTATGTTCGCTTTCTGACGGATATTGAGTAGTATAACAGGCAGTACGGTTTAAACTCAACACGTTCGTTACAAAAGGAAAAGTTTGTATTCAACTAAATGTACACGCCCGTCCTGTTTGTGTGCCCAACTTTACATTTGTCAATTTGGAATTTGCAACCAAAGTAACTCACTTTGTATTTGTGTATAGGTGTGAAAAGGATAGTTTTTTAACTACATTGTTGGTGTTTCTGTATTACATTTATGTATGAAATAAATATCATTTTAAATAATAATATGTCATTTTCAAAAACTTTATAAGAGCTTTGAAAGTAACATATTATGTAAGTCATTATTTTATTTTTATTTATACTTTATAATCACTTGCCAATCTCAATTTATATTAATTGATGATTTATCCTAACAATTAACAAAAAATACAGTTTTGCTTATCAATTTTCATAGGTGGTAGAGCCACGCTGAAGCTATTACTGGTTTCAGCATGAATGCGTCGGCTCGCCCGCGGTAGTACCACCCGACCCACAGAAAACCGACCTTAAGTAACAGTGCTTGCATTGTTGCGTTTCATTCGGTCAGTGAGAGAGCCGGAAGCCCACCTCCCCTTTCCTCTTCCCCTCAAACACAAGCTAACAACGCACTTGCGACACCCCTGGTATCGCTAATGTCTATGGAAGGCGGTGTTCACTTAAAATCAGGTGACCCACCTGTTTGTTTGCCTCCTATAATATATATTAAAAAAAAAACAATAATTTTATGACACATTTAAATAAATACACGTTTTTTAGTTCATTTAATATTTTAATTATTATATATATTCACTATATTTACAAAAAATTGTCAGAGTATATACGCACGTGTGTGAACGTTTATTGACGTTGAGTTACATTGTTTTTTGTAAATGTCGATTTGAGTTACAATTCTGATTTGACCTTTTCTTTTAAAGTAAATATATTAAGGAAAAGCACATTTTCCCTAAATTTTTCATTGCCTTTGTTAAAAAAGACAGTTAGTCGTTTAACGTAACCTTGTATCTATACTATATTATAAAGAGGTAAAGTTTGTGAGTTTGTGACGTTGTAACATTGTAGGAGGTAATCTCAAGAACTACTAAATTCTTTTACCAATAGAAAGCCACGTTATTTGTGTGTGTCATAGGCTATATATCATCATACTAAGACCAATAAGAGTGGAGCAATAATGAAGAATGTTTTAAAATCGGAGATTTTTTTCCTTTTGAGAGCTTGAGAGCAACGGCGCCTTAGCCTAAAATAACTATTCCACGCGTACGAATTCGCGGGCAGAAGCTATTAACTTATTATATTATAAAGAGATAAAGTTTGTGAGGTTTTAGGTGGTAATATCTGGGGAGTCGGAGAAAAATGGTCGAACGAAAACGTTTATTACAAACGCTGTTTTAACGGTGAGAAATGTATGATTGAGTTCTAGAGAAAAGTTGTAGCTTGATAATGCCTATTACCGCCCAACGAAGTGGGCACGGTCGGCTAGTTATTATATATTATTACTAGCGGGCCCAGCAGACGTTGTCCCGCCCTGATTATAAAACAATCCTTGATTAATTATATACCAAAACCTTCCTCATGAATCACTTTATGTACTGGTGAAGACCGCATGAGAATCCGTTCTATAGTTTTTGAGTTTATTGCGAACAGACAGACAGACGTGGTAGGGGACTTTATTTTGTTACACAGTGAAGTTTTTTTTTTTGGCCCATCTCCTCATTGCACGGGTCCGGCGGACGAGGGGGGGCAGCCGGTGTGTACCCGGTCTGTAGGTAGGAGCCCGGCGGTCACCTTCCGCCGGGCGGACCGTGGGGGCGGCTCTACAAGGTTGATTAGCTTGAACGATCCCTTCCCGCCCCCACAAAACGGTCTGGCGGTACACCGTGGGGTTTTAGTCCGTGCGACTCGGACATAACCCACCCTCTCCCCCGGGAGGGTGGCGTATCCATAAGGGATTTCCCCACGTTAAAAAAAAAAAAAAAGGGGACTTTATTTTATAGTATGTAATAATAATATTAATATGCTTTCTAAATTAATGTAATACAGACTTGTGAGTGTTTTAGTGTGACATGATTTAAGGAGAGAGTAAACAAAATTATATACTTTCCAAACGTATTTCCAACTATAAATGTTGAGTATATTATCTCTTATTAGACATAAGACACGTACACTGTCGTCTACATTCAGTTATAAGTTGTCTGTATGTAAACCATGGTTATAATTGGAGCCTGAATCCTTAAAATAATATAACCCGCTTATACTAACAACTGTAGCAAAAGTTACTTCAAAGCAGTACCGAAACTATAGCAACACGGGAAGGCATTTATTTATAATAATCTTCCAGATAACGTTTGCGGGGTGGTAGGGTTTAACAGCCTGACTGGGTCGCAACCACCATGAATATGGCGAAAAAGCCCGTCATAGTGATTCGCTTCTGCGGGTCGCGTTTCGGCATCAACCTATGCATATCCAGCTTCTCGCAGGACGGCATGACAGCGGCGACCGGCGATGGATAATGTGTCACTCGATGGTCGTCATTGTTTTTGAATTATACTGTGCTTACCATCAGGCATAGAGCAGTCATTTTGCCGTGCTACAATAAAAAAAAACAATGAAATTATTACATAAACATAAGATTTATGAGACATGAGATGTGTAAGAGAAAGGACAATAAAATAAATTGCTTCTATTGAATCAGCCATCAAACACCACTCAGCGACACTTCCCGGTGAATTATCAATTTCCTCTTTTTCACACGCCAAACAAAAACCGTTGATCGTCGTACCTACCTGGGGAATACGTTATCTTGGCAGAGATATATGACCATTATTTGTTCGTGATACGCCGTGTGTGTACTCATCTAACCATTGAAGATAGTAGGGCTCAAGTATATTTCTAATAGATTCTATAAAATATTTCCCCAAGATGTACCTATAATAATATTTATAACTAACTGTACCCGCAGCTCCGCACGCGTTTTTTTTTATTCGTATTAAAGAATTATAAAACTGTGAGACTATGTACAATTATAGAAACGCTCTTTAAAAGCAATTGTAAGTACGACACGCACGCCACTTACAGTAACATGTAACGTGTACATTAGATATATAAATACTAACAGCGTGCCAAATGAGGTTTGTCATCAGCAATATATTTGGAACCTTAATCCACAATATAAATACCTCAGTGCTCACTTACATTGTATAAGGAACTAATGAAACAATAACTTAAATTATTATTATAAAGATTTAAATTTACATTATATTTAATATACATTGCCATTATAATTAAGATTTTGTTACTATATAAAAAATAAACGCTTGTCTGTTCCGCAAGAAATTGTATTATGGGACTCTTTATTACGTAATACGTTTATAATCTAAGATCTTATTAGGAAGACCTCTATATCATTAAAGCTATTAATAATTATAATGTCGAATTGTAAACAGTAAGCTGATAATTATTTCTTTAATTAAAAATAAAGAATGAGTTGAAATCTTGCTAAATTTCATGCAGACAAAGTCGGTTTCGTACTCTATCTATATGTGACTCGAAATTTAAATGTTTATCTAATGTAACACCGAGATATTTGACCTCGTCGGCCCAAGGTATATCGGTTCCGTATAGCCTGATGGGCTCGAGGTTATTATTACGTCGTAAAGGATCGAAGAGTATCGCGGCGCTCTTATCAGGATTAACTTCTATGCGCCATCGACGAAACCATTCACCGAGTGTGCAAACGGCCTTTTCGATGCGCTTCCTAAGAAAGTCTGACCGCAAGCTGGAAGTGTAAATGACGGTATCGTCAGCATAGCAACCTACCTCGACCCGTTTAGACCGAGGTAGGTCACTGATGAACAGATTGAAGAGCGAGGGTGCGAGTATGGAGCCCTGTGGCACACCTGAGCGTATCGGGTGGGGCAGGGATAGTTCCCCATCCACTCTAAAGCGGAAAGTCCTATCAGTGAGAAAATCGTGGATAATATGTATTAACTTATCGGGTACGTGATATTTACATAATTTATGGATGAGCCCTCCATGCCAGACCTTATCGAAGGCTTTGGCGACATCGAAAAAAACTGCAATTGTGCGTTTCGGTTTACGTTTCGGGTCGGCATTAAAATTAGAGAAAATGTACTCCGTGAGGCGGTGTACTTGATTTGTACATGAGTGTTCGGCGCGAAAGCCGAACTGTTCGGGCGGTATTAAATTAAGTTCTGTAAACAAAGTCTGGAGACGGTTCAGAAGGAGCCGCTCGTATAATTTACTTAATGTATCTAACAGGCTGATCGGGCGATAGCTGTAGGGAAGAGTAGCTTTTTTATGGGGCTTGTGTATGCCTATCACTACGGCCTTCTTCCAGGCGGCTGGAAAGTGGCCCTGGGACATGGCCGCATTGAAGATGCAGACCAATAGAGCTATGATGTGGTCAGGAAGGAGTCTCAGCACTTCGTTCCTGATTCCATCGGGACCTGGGGACTTTCTAAGCTTGAGACGCTTTATGTCGGCTGAAACTTCGTCAAAAGTTATCGAGGTTAGGGTATTCGCGGGTGGAGACACTAGTGCATGCTCTACCGACGACTCGATCGATCCGATATGGACAGCATCAGTATTATTAGTGTTTGGCGAACACTGTTTCTTTATACTCGCGGCTAGACATTCTGCTTTATCTATATTATCGAACGCGGGAAGCAACCCGGGGCCTCTCTCGAGAGGAGGCATCGGAGTGGCGAGATCTGATTTTAAAGTGCACGTGAGTCTCCAGTACGACAGGTGAGACGGCCGGAGATCCTCCAGAAGCCTGTCCCACCTGTCGCCCCGAATCTCAGAGATACGAGTTTTAACTAATTTACGTAGTGAGCGTAATCGATCGCGGTTCTCTACAGACGGGTAAGCGTCGTGAGCTCGAGTCGCGCATACGGTACATATATGTAAATAGAGTAAGAGTTCGTTGTTTATGCGATGTAGTATTATTTTTTATGTATAAAGGAAAAACATAAAAAAATTGAAATCAACAATTTTCAAAAAAAAATTTCTATGTCATAGTTGGTAAACGAACAAGTTGGTCACTTGTTGTTAAGTGATCACCACCGTCCATGGACACTAACAACATCAGAGGAGTCGCAAGCGCGTTGCCACCCTTTGGGGAGAAAGGTTAGGGGAGGAAGAGAGTAGAGAGGAGAGGGGAGTACAATGCAAGCACTGTTATTTCACGTCGGTTTTCTGTGAGAGGATGTTATTACCCCGAGTGAGCCGACCCATTCATGCTGAAACCAGTAATAGTTTCAGGGTGGCTCTACCACCATTAAAATGTCTTTGTAAATAATGATATTCATTTATTTCATCAAGTAGAATAACAATAGTTGCTCACAAATATAAAGAATTTTAAGTAGACTAATAAAATTAACGACAGCAAAAAAAGGTACATTATGTTCTTAATTAGTAAGTCTTTTATAAAAATTACTTATTAACAGATAATTATAACTGAAATATTAAAGGGAATAATTAGATAGGTTTTTTTAATTTTATTATGTTTACTTTAAGAACGTATTCTGCTGTATTTTTTAATAGATTAAGATTAAGAGAAATATTTATAACAGAACATGAAAGTGAAAAACTTTTTACGACAGTCTAGGTATTTAATAAACAAAAAGGTCTTGGCAAATATGAATGTTTTATAAATGGCTACTCATCAAAACTCGAATATCTTACGAAAGACTACATAGATTAATATACTTTTGTGAAAAGATAAAATAAATACAAAAGACGGAATAAATTTTCTTCTACTATTTATTTAATTGCTCTTTTCATCATATTTATTCGTGGTACGACATCTTTAATCCTTGAAAAAAATGTTGAACAATTTCCAAATCTTTTTGGTAACAGAAATAAGTCGATACGAACGATTAGGTATCTGTTTCAACTATCGGTCCAGTAATACCTTCTTCTTTCGTTTCCCCTATAAACTGACGTTGCGGAAACAGGACGAAATGAACGACCGATGACTTTCGTTTTCTTATAATTCTTTGTATTGTTCTGAGGAAAATACAGTGCCACTCGACTGGATATCTGATATAACGGCAACTTCCTATTTCTCTTATTCTTATTTGTTATATAACTCCAGCATCGTATCGCTTGCTTTTAACAAAGTACTGGTATTATATGGGCTAAAGAAAAATGAAACATAACTACTTTCATTTCAAAGATGCTTTTTTTTTGTAATAAATTGAATTTGATAACCGATGTAAGTATTAAGTGGTAAATTTCCTAGTTTGTGTACTATTATTTATATGGCTACCTTGTTAAAGCTCATAGCTTTTGCTCGCGCCTTCACTCGCCTTAATGTGGTTTTAATGTGTCTCTCGGGAGCAGTACATTTTTTCTTGATGAAAGGTACCCTAAAACCTTTTCTGTATCCCTAACAATCAAACGATTCCTAAGAAACTGTCTTTCACATTCGCTTTTATAACTATACTAGCTGATCCTTGCCCACTTCGTTGAGCGGTAAACATTTATAAAAAACTACTTTTTGTAACTTGAATATAAAAGTTAGACATATGCTGTTGGTAATTTTTTTGCAGGAAATATCAAGCTCTATAATTTTTCTCTAGAACTCAATCATACATCTCTCATCGTTAACGCAGTGTTCGTAGGAAACTTTTTCGTTCGACCGTTTTTTCTTCAACTTACTTTGCAAATGCGACTACCACAGAAAAGTCTTTTCATTTTTCGGGTTAATATATAGCCTATGATACTCACAAATAACGTGGATTTCTATTAGTAAAAGAATTTTCAAAATCGGTTTAGTATTTCCTGAGATTATCCCCTACAACATCACAAACTCACAAATGTCACCTCTTTATATTAACACTGAAACAATTTTTTAAATATGACCAGTAGTTACTGAGATTACCCCCTACAATGTCACAAACTCACAAACTTTACCTCTTTATAATATTATAGGGTATAAATAATATTATTAGTGACTATAGTATATAGTAAGGTATAAAAGTAAGAAATAATATAGTTTCCTTTAGTGAAAGTAAGCGTACAATGACATTAGTACTTACAGAGATTACAAACAAACAGGTTTTACCTCATTAAAATATTTTTCAAAATTAGTTATTAATTAATCACACTGAACTATTGTAAAAATAAGGTTATTGCGAGAAAATTAAACGTATAATTAAATATAAAATATATAATTTCATAAGATAAATTTTAAAGATTTACTACGGTAAATAGTTTAGACTACTTAAAAAAAGCGCTTACTTGAAAGCTAGAGTACCTTATTTGTACCTATTTATACTAACTGGTGGTCGCCTAGTGGTCGAAATTCGACCATAATTCGTTTTAACATTCAATACCAAAGAGAATAATAATTATTTCAGTGGTTTCAAAAATGTAGTAAAGATTTATCAATTAATCATTAATGTATATTATTAATTTACATACTATATAGTATATTAACCTACAGTAATGTAAAGTCATGTTAAAGATATTGAATGTATGATGAACAAAAGGTAATTGGAAAATGACTGATGTCAAAACGACTTTTTATTTGCATGTGTGTATATGTTGTGTATCATTCATGAAGTAGTGGGAGTATTGTATATTTTAATTAATACAATGTGTTTGTAATGTATTTTATATAAAAAAATGGCTTTATAACATATATATTACAATGATAAGGGTGCGAATGCATTCTCGCGAGCATAGCTCGTGGAGACTCTTATGAATGGCTTTAACACATATATTACAATGTAGCCTATAGCGTTCCTCGATAAATGTGCTATATAACACTAAAAGATTTTTTCAAATCGGACCAGTAATTCCTGATATACAATATTAGCATAGATTCATAATCTTGTGTTATTTCATTCTATACTAGCTAACCCGCGCAACTTCGTCTGCGTAAAATCAGTTACCACCGGTTTCTATTGTATTTCCAAACTCGAAAAATCTTAACCTAGAACCCAACTGCAGCGACACAAACCGTTTTAAATTGTGTAACCAAACAAATCAGCGACGCACTCAAACACATAATGTCTTCCCAGTACCCTCTGGATAGCTTCTGTGCTACTCACGACCGTGCCCCACTTACTTTTCTCATAGGCCCAGCGGCAGCGACAACGCAATAATTTTACCAACTTGTAGTTTTTATTTCTCATTATCTTCTGACCAACTTTATCAATTAACATACCGTACAAAATAAATTTTATCTCCATCAAATCTCCATTTTTATTTAGCTATTTGTTTTCGTAAGTGGACTTTTTTGTAAAGCTAAAGATTATGAATATTTTTGCTACAATTTTTATTCCTTTGTTTCAAACCATTTAAGCGGTGCACGTCATATTGCATTGTTGTTAATTTTAATTACATTTATTGTGATTAATATAAATATTTGCCAAAATAATAAGTTAGCACTGAGAGATAATACCTACACCTATCTACTTTTATCTACTTCTACATTTCAAACATAATTTTCAAAATCAGATCAGTAGGACCAAGGATTATTACCCCGAACATCCAAACTTTACCTGTCTTTACAATATTAGTATAGATATAGTATTGAATGGCAACTGCAAACGCCTAAACTAATTATTGTAATCGTAAATTTACATTCCAATACTCATCAGTATTTGGAAAACAAATTTTATCAAATATCGAAACAACACATGTACTGACAAAACTCTATTAGATACTTTTGAGACTTATTTTCTATATCGCAAAATAATATTGTGTAGGTTTATGTTTTCTAAACAAATGTGCATTAGCTTGCATTTTTGGCTAATTTGTCTGCAATAAGACAACAAAAATGTCATTAAAATCCATCAAAATTTTTATATACCACAAATTTTTGACTTTTGTCATTTACACTGGATTACTCCTTGCGTTTTATGGGACAAAATTACTCTATATGTTACTTTATAATATTAGTTATCACTGTGTCATGTTTCGGTCAGTGGTTCAAAATTGGTTCAGTACTTTCAGAGTGATATGCGGACACAGAAACAGACAGAAAGACGGACAAAAATTCTAAATAAGATATTTTTGCCTCCTATATCGATAACAAAGCCCACCCCGATTATAATTTTCATAAAAATATTTAATGTACAGTATTGATGTAGCCACTGATTTATTATATGTATAACGATTTTAAATAATAAGTTCATAATTGTTTTTCTCGTTAAACTCATTAAAGTTTGAGTATATATAGCAAAATCACCGCGAAATTGATCAAAAGTATAATAACATACGAACTACATACAATTATACCCACAATATATACATTTCAATTATGTTCAAAATAAGGCTGTTAGGCGTAACTTATTCCTCTTGTAACTTATTAAAAAAGTTTTGTTCAACGTAACACATCTACACAACACAACACTACAAAAAAAAACTGGCAGAAAATACAAAAAAAAAATCTAATCACCTAGAGATATAAAATATACTTTACGAACTATTCACATATCACACTCCAAATATTCATTAAAAATTACAATAAAATCGGTCTAGCCGTTTCAGAGGAGTTCGAACACAAACACCGTGTCATGATTTTTATATATTAGAATAAAGATATGAATGTGCATGAAATGCTTAATGTAACTAAAGTATTTAAGAAACTGATGTCAAATAGAGACTGTATTGTGAGTACAAAAAACATATTTTCGAGTTCATCACGGCAGAATAGCATAAATTATTCAAAATTGGTATATTCGTATGAAGGAAGGCATTGAAGTTAAGGGCGAATATATTCATAAACGGTAAATTCATTTATTGACTAGCCGTTTTATTTTTCGTTTATTAATTCCGGAAATTATTTGTGCGCTTATTTAAAGTAAAAATACCTTTATATCCAATGCAGTTCCAATGAAGTTTTAATGTTAATCTCTTAGTTTTGCTCTCAATGGAATAATTACAGGTAAGCGGATTTACTTTATCATCGGTATTTAAAATACATACGGTACATATATGTAAATAGAGTAAGAGTTCGTTGTTTATGCGATGTAGTATTATTTTTTATGTATAAAGGAAAAACATAAAAAAATTGAAATCAACAATTTTCAAAAAAAAATTTCTATGTCATAGTTGGTAAACGAACAAGTTGGTCACTTGTTGTTAAGTGATCACCACCGTCCATGGACACTAACAACATCAGAGGAGTCGCAAGCGCGTTGCCACCCTTTGGGGAGAAAGGTTAGGGGAGGAAGAGAGTAGAGAGGAGAGGGGAGTACAATGCAAGCACTGTTATTTCACGTCGGTTTTCTGTGAGAGGATGTTATTACCCCGAGTGAGCCGACCCATTCATGCTGAAACCAGTAATAGTTTCAGGGTGGCTCTACCACCATTAAAATGTCTTTGTAAATAATGATATTCATTTATTTCATCAAGTAGAATAACAATAGTTGCTCACAAATATAAAGAATTTTAAGTAGACTAATAAAATTAACGACAGCAAAAAAAGGTACATTATGTTCTTAATTAGTAAGTCTTTTATAAAAATTACTTATTAACAGATAATTATAACTGAAATATTAAAGGGAATAATTAGATAGGTTTTTTTAATTTTATTATGTTTACTTTAAGAACGTATTCTGCTGTATTTTTTAATAGATTAAGATTAAGAGAAATATTTATAACAGAACATGAAAGTGAAAAACTTTTTACGACAGTCTAGGTATTTAATAAACAAAAAGGTCTTGGCAAATATGAATGTTTTATAAATGGCTACTCATCAAAACTCGAATATCTTACGAAAGACTACATAGATTAATATACTTTTGTGAAAAGATAAAATAAATACAAAAGACGGAATAAATTTTCTTCTACTATTTATTTAATTGCTCTTTTCATCATATTTATTCGTGGTACGACATCTTTAATCCTTGAAAAAAATGTTGAACAATTTCCAAATCTTTTTGGTAACAGAAATAAGTCGATACGAACGATTAGGTATCTGTTTCAACTATCGGTCCAGTAATACCTTCTTCTTTCGTTTCCCCTATAAACTGACGTTGCGGAAACAGGACGAAATGAACGACCGATGACTTTCGTTTTCTTATAATTCTTTGTATTGTTCTGAGGAAAATACAGTGCCACTCGACTGGATATCTGATATAACGGCAACTTCCTATTTCTCTTATTCTTATTTGTTATATAACTCCAGCATCGTATCGCTTGCTTTTAACAAAGTACTGGTATTATATGGGCTAAAGAAAAATGAAACATAACTACTTTCATTTCAAAGATGCTTTTTTTTTGTAATAAATTGAATTTGATAACCGATGTAAGTATTAAGTGGTAAATTTCCTAGTTTGTGTACTATTATTTATATGGCTACCTTGTTAAAGCTCATAGCTTTTGCTCGCGCCTTCACTCGCCTTAATGTGGTTTTAATGTGTCTCTCGGGAGCAGTACATTTTTTCTTGATGAAAGGTACCCTAAAACCTTTTCTGTATCCCTAACAATCAAACGATTCCTAAGAAACTGTCTTTCACATTCGCTTTTATAACTATACTAGCTGATCCTTGCCCACTTCGTTGAGCGGTAAACATTTATAAAAAACTACTTTTTGTAACTTGAATATAAAAGTTAGACATATGCTGTTGGTAATTTTTTTGCAGGAAATATCAAGCTCTATAATTTTTCTCTAGAACTCAATCATACATCTCTCATCGTTAACGCAGTGTTCGTAGGAAACTTTTTCGTTCGACCGTTTTTTCTTCAACTTACTTTGCAAATCCGACTACCACAGAAAAGTCTTTTCATTTTTCGGGTTAATATATAGCCTATGATACTCACAAATAACGTGGATTTCTATTAGTAAAAGAATTTTCAAAATCGGTTTAGTATTTCCTGAGATTATCCCCTACAACATCACAAACTCACAAATGTCACCTCTTTATATTAACACTGAAACAATTTTTTAAATATGACCAGTAGTTACTGAGATTACCCCCTACAATGTCACAAACTCACAAACTTTACCTCTTTATAATATTATAGTGTATAAATAATATTATTAGTGACTATAGTATATAGTAAGGTATAAAAGTAAGAAATAATATAGTTTCCTTTAGTGAAAGTAAGCGTACAATGACATTAG
Organism: Antheraea pernyi; assembly: GCA_015888305.1. Lineage (NCBI taxonomy): Eukaryota > Metazoa > Arthropoda > Insecta > Lepidoptera > Saturniidae > Antheraea > Antheraea pernyi. The sequence goes on from MU159183.1 coordinate 142,842, forward strand.
TACTTACAGAGATTACAAACAAACAGGTTTTACCTCATTAAAATATTTTTCAAAATTAGTTATTAATTAATCACACTGAACTATTGTAAAAATAAGGTTATTGCGAGAAAATTAAACGTATAATTAAATATAAAATATATAATTTCATAAGATAAATTTTAAAGATTTACTACGGTAAATAGTTTAGACTACTTAAAAAAAGCGCTTACTTGAAAGCTAGAGTACCTTATTTGTACCTATTTATACTAACTGGTGGTCGCCTAGTGGTCGAAATTCGACCATAATTCGTTTTAACATTCAATACCAAAGAGAATAATAATTATTTCAGTGGTTTCAAAAATGTAGTAAAGATTTATCAATTAATCATTAATGTATATTATTAATTTACATACTATATAGTATATTAACCTACAGTAATGTAAAGTCATGTTAAAGATATTGAATGTATGATGAACAAAAGGTAATTGGAAAATGACTGATGTCAAAACGACTTTTTATTTGCATGTGTGTATATGTTGTGTATCATTCATGAAGTAGTGGGAGTATTGTATATTTTAATTAATACAATGTGTTTGTAATGTATTTTATATAAAAAAATGGCTTTATGCACTTCTCTTCCTTATAAACTATAACTATGCTAAATTTCGAGTTCATCCGTTCGCGTAATTCGCTTAAAAAGGGGCACAAAGTTTTGGCTTCACGTATTAATATATAAGATATAAGGGTACTTACGACTCCCCTGGTGTTGCTTGTGTCTATGGACGGTGGTGATCACTTACCATCAAGTGACCCGCCTGTTCGTTTACCGCTATAATAATAAAAAAGTTATACAACATGTATTCTACTAGCTTCTGCACGCGACTTCATCCGCGTGGAATAGTTACTTAGGGCTAACGCTAACACGCAGCAGAAGAAATAACAGAGAGGTGCGTAAGCAAAAATAAAATTCTTACTCAACACGTCGATGTAAGTTACGAAAAAAAACACGTGTGTGTGTACGCTACCGCGTCCAGATCGGAACTCTCTCTAAAATAGAATAGCCTCAATTACTTTTTAAGATTTTTTTTAAATCAGAACAGTAATAAACTGAGATTAATGCTCTAAACAACAAACAAACTCTTCAACTTTATAATATTAGTACCTATAGATACTGTTACCGGTTCAGTCGCAAAGAGGTTTGATACTAACTAAGGTCAATGAATTCAAAATTTCAAATACGTGATAAATATTTCTTCTCAACGTAAACACATGATCTGTTAGTCATTGCAGATATATTCTAATGCTATCAAAATACGACCCAACACGATTCGAACTTGAGAGTCGAGAGTAAAAAAAACTTAATTTTTCATTTTACCTCGGAGGGTTATATGCTGTCTAACACTACGCTGCGAACCTCGGGAGTGAAGCAATAATGATTATATAACAGAAAGTTATATCTCTAAGCGAGAATGAGATAATAGTGTGGTTGGTTTATTGATGACCGAGGACGGAAAAATTAAACCCCATTGAAAACGCGGAGAGCTTATGACAACGATAAAATATTCCACAAAATTATTCGTAGGATGATTAAAATCGTCGAAAGGTCTACAAATGCAATCAAAAATGTATTTTAAATTCGCTATAGAGAATTTCGCTTTGAAAGATTTAGGGTGTGCTAAAAATCGTCGGGGCTGGCCAATTGCATTAAAATTGTTTTAAAAGAAATTACGATATTTGAAAGTGGATCTATTTTCCTTTAAAATGCAGATCATTCCAGATATTTGTCTAAAGGAAAAAACTATGTTCATTTTTTTTAATGGATTTTTTGTAGTTTACGAACACAAAACTACTAATCTCATAATATGACTATCTAAAACAAGTGTAAATACCATAGTGTTAACGTCTTGAATATTGCCTAATATATGCCACGGAATTGACTGCAAGTCGGAATCAAACAAATCCATCACAATATCTTTAAATGGACGATATACCACCATTTTTTGTAAAGTTTTACAAATGTGAATTACTTAGCCAGTTTTTCCCTTTAGCCCTTGTTGTTTTTATATTTTGAAATCATTTTAAACATTCCCGGTGTTATTACAAAAAAGTGAAATACGTATTGAATACTCGCTTTAAAAAAGTTTGAGTACTTTAGTATTAAATGCACCGCGTTCACCGAACGTTCGACATCATTCTTTTATCTCGCTTTGGTTAGGTTAGACTTGCGAAAAAGGATAACACGAATTTGTCTCGGCAGCGTTCGGCGAGCGGTTTAAAGCAAGTATTCAATACATATTTATCTTCTTTGTGACAAACACAGCACGTGTCCACGTTGCCATAGGTTTAACTCGAGAACATTTATGTCATTTTGAAAAACGATTTGTAATTTATTACGATTTTA
>MU159183.1:163668-201477 GCA_015888305.1 Antheraea pernyi
CGGGGGGGGGTGTTATCCGCCGCTCTCACTGACCGAACGAAACCCAACAATGCAAGCACTGTTACTTCACGTTAGTTTTCTGCGAGAGGGTGGTACTACCCCGAGCGAGCCGACCCATTCACGCTGAAATCAGTAATAGTTTCAGCGTGGCTCTACCACCATTAAAATGTCTTTGTAAACAATGATATTCATTAACTTCATCGCTAGCTTTGTCGATTTCTATCCTGTATAGTCTTTCGTCAGAAATATGGGTCGGCCATTTATGTTGAAACCAGTAATAGCTTCAGCGTGACTGTACCACCTCAATAAAGTAGAATTATAAGTAGTAGTCCTAATATTAATTATTATGTGTATATTAAACTTGTAAATTACATCAAATTCTCTGAGACAAATTCGAAGGGCTTAGCTGTCTAGTAGAATGTGTTTTTTTTTTTCAATTTCGTCTATGATTATATTACACTAGTTGATACCCGCGACTTCGTCTGTGTAGTTTATTATCTTAATAATACATTTTATTTACATAGGAAAATACATAAACATCACACAAGAAAAAACTTCGCTGGACGCGTGATACTTATGAAATCCGTAGTTTGTTGAAATGTTGTTAATAGGTAGTATTAGTAAATAGTTTTTGAGTGATACACGCCCTACGGCAGACCTGTACCGTGTTAATACAGAAAAAGTAAATACGTATTGAATACTTTCTTTAAAAAAGTTTGGATGCTTACGTATTAAATACACCGCGCTTGCCGACGACTGCTGCGGCAAGATCGTGTTATCCTTTTTCCCAAGTCTATCCTAACCTAACCAAGCAGACATAGAGGAGCAAAATGTCGAACGTTCGGCAAGCGTGGTGCATTTAAGGCGTAAGTATCCAAACCTTTTTAAAGTAAGTATTCAATACGTATTTAACCTTTTTGTATCATATCCGTAATGTTTTATTTATATAGGTTAAATGAAATGGATAGCAATTTGTTTATTACGGTGGTGAAATTATCATGGCGTATATAGAATTTAATCTATTTAATAATGGCTATTTCAAGTCAAAGCTATTGGGTATTACTTGATGTATTCCATTTTAGTATGGTAGCAACTTTTGATAAACAAATTAAAAACATAAATCTTTACGGAGATCAAAATGTCCCAGTAAAACAAGATAAATGGAATCCGATTCCTGGCCAAGATTTTATTCTTTCAAATACCATTCGCTGTCCTAAAACAGTGTCATAAAATTCAGTTGTCAGAGAGTAACATTAAGAAAATTGCAAGAAACCCTCCGAGCCAATAAGCAATAGAAATCGGTTTGCTTCGAACACGGACAATTACATTCGGGCTTCGGGACGATCCTTCTTTCAATTCACATTTCTTTATTGGAATGGAACCGATTAGGTATATACCGTGGGTTTAACTAGGAGATACCTGAGCGACTATGTCTACAGTCATATAATTTGATTCCTCGATACGTATGTAAGAATACTTATACTAACCAAAGTACTCCGTAGTGTCTTTTAAATGTTTATGGAGTGATCTTAATTAGTGTAGTGTGATTTTATGTGTATTTTCCAAAATATTAGCACGATTATTAGACTCAGAATCTAGACATACTAGAGAGGAAGCTGTACTTTTTTTTAAATATAAAAACAGTCCCCTCCATTTTTAATTAAATTCTTTCTAAATAGGCTTATATATACGTTAGATGGATATCTAGGGGTGGCACCAAAAATGTAGCGATATTTCTTTATTCATTTTCGAATAAAAACCTGTTTCGATTCTTTATTTCTTGATTAATCCCTACATAGTTTCACTTCGATACCTATTTCCTTATGTTTAGTGACCTACGGCTATCTAATCCGTATAATTTAATACCAGTGGTTTGTATTTAAATAAAAAAGAAAAATGTTGTTTATAGTTCACATGCGGTAGAAATGAAACTTAGTATTCCGATTATTTTTTAAGAGAATGAGAGGAAACATTAGTCTTCAGTATTTTGTAATAACTTTATATATAAATTTCTTCTGTACGTGTGTATGTCACTGAACTCCTTCTAAACGGTTGGACCCATTTTTATGAAATGTTTGCTTGTTCCAGTAGATCCGAGAATGGTTTAGATTCATAATTGGAGCCGGTAGGTGGCGATGCGCTTGACTTTTAGGTTTTTTTTATTATCAAGGCAGGATAACATCCGCCGGGCCCGCTAGTTTTAATATATGTTAACAATGTTAATAATACACAACACATAATCATTTTTAAAGTGTGTGACAGTCACAATGCAACAGAAAATAATGTACTATAAATTTCAAAGATTTTATCTCTCTCTCTTTTGTATGTATTTCGAGTACATTAAGAATATACTATCTCCGTCTCTCATAGCCTAAAATCTATATAATATACATTTATACTATCTCTTGTTCGATACAAATTTATCTATATCTATCTATACATTTAATAATAATGTAAATATAAACGTGTGGCGCGCGATCCGACGCGAGACAAGGAGCGTCGGGGAACGCATGTGGCGCGGGGGTGCGACCGCAATAATGTAAATATAAACGTACTATAATGTAATATAAATATAAACTGTACGTTTTCGATTTTCTTGAACAAAATGATTGCAAGTGTCTAGGAATAAGGAACAGAATACATTTTAATCATTTTTAGAAATGTCTGTCTGTCTATTACTTGTATGAACACGCATCACTGCCAAAATACTGGGTTAACAATTAAAGAAAATTATAAAGCATATCCTCGGGAGTAACTTAGTGTTTGTTTCATTAAAATCGGTCCACTCTATCAATAGTTATTGTAGTTTTAATGGCGACGCGGCGGAAGTACGAGAGAAAAGTTGACAAGTAAATGGACTTAATAGATTCAGATAACTTTAATAATCACTGTTTTTACATAAACTTCCACGCAGACGAAGTCGCGGGCATAGCTAGGTGTTTATAAAATCTAATTCACACAGTCCCCAAAGAATGTTCAATTTAGTAACACCATTTTTTTCTTATTTGTATAAATTAACTTTTTTACATTTTAAATACGAAACATCAGCAATAATACAAAAGAAGCATCTAAAGAATCTTCATAGGAATCGTTACAATGTTGTTTCTTCTAACAGAAAACAATACCCCGGGGCACTGCAATAAAGAAAATAAATAATCGGGGAAAATGTATCGTCGTTGTTACTAAATTTTATTCAATATGAGTATTAACTTTATGAGAGTCATTCTTGGGCGGGAATGTACATTTGTTGTTGATTCCGGGAGCGTATGCGGAATGTAATACAGGTGTGCCGGTGGAACTGCGACTCCTTGGGGACAGCGGTGCTGGATAACGCGTTCACATTTGAACATGTACATGTTATATTCACTTTATTTCGGTGAAAATCGATACGTTGTGTCTATTATTTACTCGGAACCGAGGATGATATTCTGTTTACCTTTGTACTGTTATTTAAGGAACAGAAATTATGGTAACTTTAGACGTACCGGTACATATTTCGGATATGTAAGTAACTAGCGGGACCGTCAGACGTTGTCTCGCTCTGATTGTAAACAAATCCATGACAAATTATATAACAAAGCCTTCCTCATGAATCACTGTATCCACTGGAACCGCATGAAAATCCGTTCAGTAGTTTTTGAGTTGATCGCGAACAGACAGACATACAGACGCGGTAGGGGACTTTGTTTTATACTATACTAGCGCGCCCGGCGGACATTGTCCTACCTTGATAATTAAAAAAACCTAAAACCCAACCGCAGCGCCATCTATCGGGTCCAATTGTGAATCTAAACCATTGTCGGATCGACTGAAACACGCACACAAAATTCCATCAAAATCGGTCCAGCTGTTTAGGAGGAGTTTAATGACACGTACAGAAGAAATTTATATATAAAGATAATAATAATGTTTACTACTTACATAGTACAACGACATAAAAATAAAAGATAAACTGTTAACAATATTAAAATATCACAATTTTCATTTTGAAACAATTGTGTATTATCAAAAGACTAGAATATTGATCATAAAAGATGAAGCGATCATGACTTAGTTTATAGCGTGTTCATAAAGCGTCGATGGAAGAAGATTTGAGTCTTTGCAACTAAGAGCCTGTCCAGATGAGGCGTTTTACGCGTGAGTCGACTCGCGCGTAGACACTCGAGCGTACCCGAGATACTAGAGCTACATATATCCCGTCCAGATGGTGCGGCGCGTTTCCTAACTCGCGCGTAAAACGCGTGCAATGAGCGAGACTCTCGACTCGCGCGTACTACGCCGCGCGTCTCGAGATACTCAGTACCCATTGCTGCGTCCAGTAACTACGCGCGAGTGTGTGGCGAGACGACATAGTTGTCAGTCGTCTATCCGTACGACGTATCCCACCGTATGCGACGTTTCCTAGGGTAGAAACGCGCGTAAAACGGTTTTTAATGGCGGTAGAGCTACGCTGAAACGATTACTCGTTTCAGCATGAATGGGTCGGCTTGCCCGTTGTAGTACCACCCTCTCACAGAAAACCGACGTGAAGTAACAGTGCTTGCATTTCGTTCGGTCATTGGCTCCCTGTCCCTCCCCTAACCCTTCCCCCCAAAGGGTGGTAACGCACTTTCCAATCCTCTGGTATTGTTAGTGTTCATGGACGGTGATGATCACTTAACATCAGGTGACCAGCCTGTTAGTTTGCCACATATGACATTAAAAAAAAATCGGGACGCAATATATTTTGAAGCGCACCAGTCGAGTCGCGCGCGTATTACTTCATCTGGACAGGCTCTTAGTCGGAATTCCCGGTGAAGGAAGACGCCGTGATGAAAGCATGCCATGGTGGTAAGGTTTTTCTACGCCGTTTTGGTTAGCTATTACCCTCAAGTAGAATATCTGTCGCCAATCCCATATTGATTTGTACTTGAGAGCCAGTCAGCTCTAGGTTTTTCATGTTCATCATCTAAACCACGGCTTCATTTAACATTAGATTAGATTGTGGTCAAAGACAACCTATTGTTATTGACTATTTTACTGGTTTCAGCATGAAAGGGTCTGCTCGCTCGCGGTAGTGCCACCCTCTCACAGAAAATCGACGTGAAGTAACAGCGCTTGTGTTGTTGCGTTTCTTCGGTCAGTAAGAGCGCCAGAGGCCCAACTCCCTTCCCCCAAAAACAGGCTCGAAACGCATTAGCGACTCCCCTGGTGTTGTTAGTGTCTATGGACGGTGGTGATCACTTAACATCAGGTGACCCGCCTGTTCGTTTGCCTATGATATAAAAAAGTCCGGTACCGCTAAGACACACCCGAGTGGCGAAACTACAACGCCGCCGGAACATTAACACAAGCGTCACTACATTAGATACAACAATTCTTTACATAAATAAGAACTATTATATTATAAAATTCAGGTATTATTTAAATAACAATAATTTGATCGTTATTATTATTCTGTTACTAAATTATTTTGGGGAAATTTGAGTAAATAGTAATTGTTTTGACTTCCACAGTTTGTTACATAAAAGGGCAAGATGTCCTTGATCTACACGCGTAGTCCGGTGAAGATGTTAAGACCCTACTAGGTCAATAGCGTAGTCAGTTCGAGAAAAAAAAAATAATCTACACGCACTTCTATGTGAAAGTTATTGTAATGCGAAGCTCTGCCCGGATAAGTAGTCACAGTGTCTACAGAGGCCTCATCTCAGAGGGCTAGCACCTCTGCACGCCCGACTGCCGGAAAGCATTCACACCGCAGACCGCCTGCATTCTAACACAAGACGTAATCCTCTTCAGACCCCAAATCCGAGAACTCAACACTAAAGATGTGTAAAAACGCCGCAGAGGCATAATTCTAAAGAAATATACCTCAAAGGAAAAATAACCTGGTTGTAGTAACGATTGAATAAGACGCTACCACCAGAGGGGCATCCCTAATGCGGTTTCCCCGCTCTCTCCACTGGAGCGAGAGATCATATATGAGAGTGAGAATTGGCATATTTGACCGATCGACTATAAACGTATTGTGTGACACTATCATTACATAGTATAAGTCCCCTACCGCGTCTGTCTGTCTGTCTGTTCAATGTGTGAGAGTGTGAATTGACATATTTGACCGACCGACTATAAACGTATTGTGTGACACTATAAAGTATAAAAGGAAGCTCCCGTATGAAACAAGTGATTAAGCCATTTCCTTTATTTGTGTGATTAATTACAAGAATTTATTTAAAGCATAGCCTCATATTTCGCATCGCCATTTCAAACTCCTATATAAACAGAAATACTCTCTGTGGAATAGAGTAAAATAGGATATTTCAAATCCTTTACTATAGTAATACGAAAGGATGAAAGATTTGTCAACACAGTATCACGAAAATTTCAATTTTAAAGTCGGCTCTAAGGAAAGGAATTCAGCTCATAACATATATTTTTAAATAACGATGAGTTTGTATATTGTAAGTCTCTGAAGTCTTTATCAGGTAATAGAACATAACGTGAAAATTAATCGAATAATAGCTTAACAGTGGCCCGTGTAATAAACAGCAGTCGAGGGCACCCATGATAATTTCGTTTCGTGCTGAATATAATATATGGACGGAATTTGTGAACAATAGTGAAATAGAAATGAAGGTGGAATTAGTTTAGTGTTATCTGATGTTGGAATAGTTAATCTAGATAATAAATACACTGAGGATTACTCAATAGAAGTTCTAAAGTTTGCACATATTCTCAATATATACTATTGAGTTTTAAAGATAAACAGTTTAAAGTATGTTTTACGTCTATAGCTCATGGTAGTTGTTTTTAAAAGATGTTAGCGTTTTTGTCTAAATTGCTATGTATCATTTACCCTCATTGTGTTGTAGCATAGTATCCCTACTTCTCACCGAAGCAAAGTATTGCTGGGGTGTCATAAGTATTCAAGCGTTTTAGACAGATGCTCTCCAATCCATTTTGTCACACATTTTAACATTGATCCTTCATCAAAATCAAAGAAACTTCGAAACCTATTTGAAATCTGTGATATCTTCTTAGGTATTCATTGAAATTATCATAACAATTGAAAAGTATACACTAATTTTGATATACAAACTTACCCGGCGTAACTAAAATATTTAATTTGATATTAATGAATATTATAATTAGGTGCTGATCATTATAGCTTCGCAGGTAATCCGGTATTGTCATTAATATGTAAAAGATGAATATGATTAGGATGACTTAACCTTAGGAGATACACATACTGTGAAAGACTTTTCTGTAATCCATTTTAAGATATACTATTGTGTAGTATATTATTTTGATGTTTCTATTAAAATCCTATCAGTTTTAGAAATATAAGCGTCCCAAAACTATTTTTATATTGTAATAAATGTCTATAGTAATTTTACACAAATGTTCGAAGATTTTACGGACAATAATATAGCAGCAATAAAATACAGTTTTGTAACTTTACATGACTTATTCCGACTTTTATTCGGAAAATGACAAACTATTTGTTTTAATTTACTAAAGATTTTTCAAAAAATTGTTTAGTAATTTTACAATATGAATGAGAATGACATTATAAGTAACTTTTTACTGATAATATCATCGATAAATGATGTAATTTTATTGAGCAAATTTTAAATGTTTGTAATTTCAGTATACTGCTGCATTTTTCAAAAATCTCAATGTATAAATTATGTTTTCTAATATTTTAAGAGATTTTCAAAATTCAAAGTGTTTCTTACGCGTATAAACAAAAGGTTGCACGGCGATATCTGTTTGAAAGATTAATGTAAATTTAAAAACTGAAAGATCGAAACTTTTTCACAACATCTTAAATAAAGTTTTGAAGTGCGGTTATTTCTTTTTCTGATGAGATATTCTTGCAGCTTAAAGTAGCTATGGCTACAAGCGATATCCATTAAGGGATATTATGAATAGGCATGATGACTGATTTTGAAAAAGTACTCCACAATATTTTTACGCATCTGTTTTACTCAAAATATATTTTATTTTTTCTAAAAAAAAGGCTTTCAAGGAAAAATTGACGTTAAAAATAATATAATTTAAACTTAGCGCCAAAACGCTAGTATAGGGAAGGCATCTGTTTGTGACGTCATACTTTCGTTAACCTAACAATTTTTTTTGTGATACATTCAAGAGACAACGTCTGTCGGGCCCGCTAGTAAAGTATAAAAGGAAGCCCCCGTATGAAACAAATGATTAAGCCATTTCCTTTATTTGTGCGATTAATTACAATAATTTATTAAAAGCATAACCTAATATTTCGCATCGCCATTTCAAACTCCGATATAAATAGAAATACTCTGTGTGGAATAGAGTAAAATAGGATATTTCAAATCCTTTACTATAGTAATACGAAAGGATGAAAGATTTGTCAACACAGTATCACGAAAATTTCAATTTTAAAGTCGGCTCTAAGGAAAGGAATTCAGCTCATAACATATATTTTTAAATAACGATGAGTTTGTATATTGTAAGTCTCTGAAGTCTTTATCAGGTAATAGAACATAACGTGAAAATTAATCGAATAATAGCTTAACAGTGGCCCGTGTAATAAACAGCAGTCGAGGGCACCCATGATAATTTCGTTTCGTGCTGAATATAATATATGGACGGAATTTGTGAACAATAGTGAAATAGAAATGAAGGTGGAATTAGTTTAGTGTTATCTGATGTTGGAATAGTTAATCTAGATAATAAATACACTGAGGATTACTCAATAGAAGTTCTAAAGTTTGCACATATTCTCAATATATACTATTGAGTTTTAAAGATAAACAGTTTAAAGTATGTTTTACGTCTATAGCTCATGGTAGTTGTTTTTAAAAGATGTTAGCGTTTTTGTCTAAATTGCTATGTATCATTTACCCTCATTGTGTTGTAGCATAGTATCCCTACTTCTCACCGAAGCAAAGTATTGCTGGGGTGTCATAAGTATTCAAGCGTTTTAGACAGATGCTCTCCAATCCATTTTGTCACACATTTTAACATTGATCCTTCATCAAAATCAAAGAAACTTCGAAACCTATTTGAAATCTGTGATATCTTCTTAGGTATTCATTGAAATTATCATAACAATTGAAAAGTATACACTAATTTTGATATACAAACTTACCCGGCGTAACTAAAATATTTAATTTGATATTAATGAATATTATAATTAGGTGCTGATCATTATAGCTTCGCAGGTAATCCGGTATTGTCATTAATATGTAAAAGATGAATATGATTAGGATGACTTAACCTTAGGAGATACACATACTGTGAAAGACTTTTCTGTAATCCATTTTAAGATATACTATTGTGTAGTATATTATTTTGATGTTTCTATTAAAATCCTATCAGTTTTAGAAATATAAGCGTCCCAAAACTATTTTTATATTGTAATAAATGTCTATAGTAATTTTACACAAATGTTCGAAGATTTTACGGACAATAATATAGCAGCAATAAAATACAGTTTTGTAACTTTACATGACTTATTCCGACTTTTATTCGGAAAATGACAAACTATTTGTTTTAATTTACTAAAGATTTTTCAAAAAATTGTTTAGTAATTTTACAATATGAATGAGAATGACATTATAAGTAACTTTTTACTGATAATATCATCGATAAATGATGTAATTTTATTGAGCAAATTTTAAATGTTTGTAATTTCAGTATACTGCTGCATTTTTCAAAAATCTCAATGTATAAATTATGTTTTCTAATATTTTAAGAGATTTTCAAAATTCAAAGTGTTTCTTACGCGTATAAACAAAAGGTTGCACGGCGATATCTGTTTGAAAGATTAATGTAAATTTAAAAACTGAAAGATCGAAACTTTTTCACAACATCTTAAATAAAGTTTTGAAGTGCGGTTATTTCTTTTTCTGATGAGATATTCTTGCAGCTTAAAGTAGCTATGGCTACAAGCGATATCCATTAAGGGATATTATGAATAGGCATGATGACTGATTTTGAAAAAGTACTCCACAATATTTTTACGCATCTGTTTTACTCAAAATATATTTTATTTTTTCTAAAAAAAAGGCTTTCAAGGAAAAATTGACGTTAAAAATAATATAATTTAAACTTAGCGCCAAAACGCTAGTATAGGGAAGGCATCTGTTTGTGACGTCATACTTTCGTTAACCTAACAATTTTTTTTGTGATACATTCAAGATACGTTTTTTTATTTATTTTGAGTGATAAACATGAATTCTAACGTATATCGGTGGTGTGCGGTTCCTCAATGTAATAATACATCGATAAAAACTCCAAATAAGTTGTTTATTAACGTCCCAATGAAGAAAAAGTTAGAAATACTTGGCTAAACCTTGCAAGGCGAGATCCAGCAGCGATATTTTTTTATTTTTTTTCGAACTGACTATGCTATTGACCTGACAAGATCTTTACAGCTTCACCGGACTACTAAGGCCGAGCGCTTAGGGCACTCAGCCGATTTTGGTTTTGGGTAACATACACAAGGGTGCACGCACACCTCGGCTTGGGCGGTTTCCTGGAAAAAGACACGTCTGTCCTAGCTAACTATTCTAAGCTATTCATACATATATAAATTTGTGAACCATACAATCGAAATTGCATGATTCACAAATAAATACGTGTATATCGGATTGAAACGAACTAAAACTATTCGATTCAGTTCGATGAGAGAAAAAAACTGAGGGGTGCGATCGAGGACAACGAGAACCATATCATATGGAGCCCTGGTGCGCGGAGAGCGCATACGATGAACCTCGCGAACAGGAATCTTCTGTTCCTTGAGGTCGTCTGAAATGTCGTCAGTCGGGAGTTCTGAGGGGACTCTACGGATCACAACCCGTAGTTTACGCTCCTCTTCGAGAGAGTGCGTGAAATAGCCCCACTGGTTGTCCCGAAGGAAACGAGTGAGGTTGCGATGGGCGGTGGACGTGGCTACCTTCACCTGAATACCTACAGCGGTATTCACGGCGGAGGTGTAAGGGATACCTGCCGTTTCCAGCAGGCTAGAAATCTCAACCCAAGACGCTTTGTCTTGGATCGTAACGGGGGGCGGTGGGCGGTGCTTCTTGCCCGAAACTGCGGAACCCGCAGCCACGGGCGAGTCGGGTCTAGAGGGCGCTGGTGTCGCCTTTGGCACTTTCGCGCCATCGACGTTTGCGTTCTTTTTAGAGGGCAATTTGTCCTCCGGATCGGAAGGTGAGTTCGGGCGCTTCTTGTTCTTGCGCGGTTTGCGGTGCGTGACGGTGGTGAAGCCATCGTCCGCAGCAGGGGTTTGCTCAGCCTGAGGGGCTTGCTCGGCAGAGGGATCCCGGAGATGTTGGAGCCAGAGTCGGAGTTGGAGTCATCGCTATCGCGATCGGCTGGGATTGGGAAGTTGTTGGAAGGCTCGATCTTGGCATAGATCGAGGGAGCGGGCTTCGAGGAATGAGGGAGCTCGGTGCGACGCTTTGCAGCGTACGCATCGTAATCGTCTTCGAGACGAGGACAGATAGCGGCTATGAAGCCGCGGATGCTAATGAGCTCAGTCTCTAAGAGACTGATCTCTTGTTCAGCGGCCATACCGGGGCCTGAGGAGGGGAGTGGGGCGGGGGAAGACATGTGAAACCTCCCTGCCAGAGGGGCAGGGGGGCGCGCCTTAATGAATTTAACGGACTATCCCGAGTCCGGATCAAAGGGAGCTGTGGGCGATGTGCAATGCCTCACAGGGGACCTACAGTGCCTAGGGGGGAAGTCCTAACACTTCTTTCTTGAGCACCTCACGGAGACTCGACGCGTACTGATAAGTACGATTTCAGGCACTGAAAAGTGCGGTTTGCAAGCGCACCGAAAAGTGCACTCTTTGTCACTCCGAAAAGTAACAAAGCCCGGCCTTGCGGCCGCCTACACGATTGGCATCGATTGACACTAGTACGATTGACACCTTTTTCTAGAACACAAAAATGACAATTAAAACAAAGCAAAAAAAAGCGGAATAAATTATAAAAAACTTACTCGGCTTGCTCTGCCTCACATCGGACCTGTGAACAACACACGAAAAACACAGAGAAAACACAAGGAAATAACAGAGAGGTGCGTAAGCAAAAATAAAATCCTTACTCAACACGTCGAAATAAGTTTTCGAAAAAAACACGGAGCGCACGTGTGTACGCTACCGCGTCCTGATCGGAACTCTCGAGCAGCGATATCTTCAAAGTTGGTCATTTATTTCTGTGAAGACCATTTTGATGTAAGTATTTACTACCTTTATAATGTTTGACATGGCTAATAAACATAGATTTAATAATACATTTATAATAACACTGTCCATCAAATTTCAAGTTAGGTTATCCGATGGCTATGAATGTAAGTGTCTGCAAACCTTATTCTTATTTCAGTTACCAAACGATATGGAAAATTATATTCAGTATCATGTCATGGGTTCAGTTCCACAAGTGCGTATGAAATCAGGGTGTAACCCCAGAAGATTTGAATGCCAACCTGATAGAAGAAATCGAGCTTCTAATTCTATAGAACGCCAATATGTTATCAAAAAACAAAGAAAAATATTAATTGAAGACAGTGAAAAAGATTTAGAAGTCGATTATAGCTACACCTACCGGGTCCAATGTGAATCCAAACTATCCTATATGTATTGGCAAGAAATGTCATCCCGTTATCCACGGAGTTGCTTCTCTGGCCCTCACCTCCACGCCCCATTTACTATCCTCACAACATTTCAATATCTTTACCGGCTTATAGTTTTTATGTTATTACGTTCTAACCAACTTCATCAATTAATATGGTGTAAAATTAGTAATTGTAACATTTAATTTCTTTTTCACATATCATAACAATCATAAACAATCTTTTTGGGTGTTCTCACAATTATTCAGTTTTCTTTTTCTCCCAATTGCCAAAAATTTATCAAGCACAGTACTTATACAGTCTTATAATTTAAAATGTTTCCTGTAGGTGTAAACGATTGCACCACGATGCCCACTGAACAATTTGTGAATTGTTGAAAATTTATGAAATCCACGATTTTTCCAATATATTTTTTTCTGCTAAGATATTGCGGAAGTTCAAGTTGTTGTAAGGCACATATATTTGTACGATAAACCTTATTTACAGATTTATGTCATGTTGTAAGTTAGGACTGTTACCTTTTTCTAAATTTTGAATTTTCTGTAACTTTTTTGGGTTTAAAGTAAAGAAATAAGTACCACAAACGTCTACAAATAATTTAGAATCAAACACCATTACCACAGTTTTGATATAACAACCACCATTTGCGTCAAATTGGCAAGATAAAAAAGCTTGACAAATGGGTGCCCTCAATGATCGAACTCAAATGACGAACTCAATGATCGCCAGCGCGAAGTACGCGTCGAGACGTGCCTTACATTGCTCAACAGACACACAAATTAAGGAATTTTGAACCGCATTGTTACCTGCGATGAAAATGGATTCTGTTTTATAACCGCAAGCGTTCAGCAAGTTGGTTGGATCCTGGTTCAGCACCTAAACAATGCCCTAAACGAAAACTTACCCCTAGAAAAGTGATGGTCACTGTTTGGTGGTCTAGCACCGGTGTGATTCATCACAGCTTCTTACTAAACAGGTAAGCATTACTGCAGATGTGTACTGTGAAGAATTGAACACAATGATGGAGAAGCTGGCATATCTCCAACCAGCATTGGTCAATCGCTCGTCTCCGCTGCTTCTGCGCGCACTGCACTATATACTGCACAGCAGAAGGTCTCCAAGTTGCAAGAACTGGGGATGGAAGTTCTCCGTTATCCACCCTACTCGCCAGACCTTGCGCCTACAGACTACTACTTTTTCCAAAATTTGAATATCTCCTTGGCGGGAAAAAAATTCAATACCCGAGAGACATTACAAAATGCCTTTGAAGAATTTGTTGCCTCCCGTCCAGCTGATTTCTTTAAGAAGGGCATCAATAAACTGCCACTGCGTTGGCAAAGATGCATTGATAGCATGGGTGATTACTTCGATTAATATAAATAAAAAAACCATGAAAAAAATTCGTTTAATTTTTTTTCATACAAAACGGCAATTTCATAGTAATATTTTAAAATGGAGTGCCAAGTTTACATAGCTGCTATGTATGCTGTTAACCACAGCCGCCGTGGTCCAACCAATGATATCATTATTACTACATAGTATAAAACAAAGGCAGACGTACGTCTGTCTGTCTGTTTGTTCGCGATAAACTCAAAAACTACTGAACGGATTTTTATGGGGCTTCACCAGTAAATAGAGTGATTCGTGAGGAAGGTTTTGGTTTATAATTTGTCAAAGTTTTCTTATCTTATCTAAATAAAGATAAGTTACCTACATGATATTTTGGCAAAACAAATGGCATGATAACGCACACATACGATGTTGCTTAAGGGCGGATTGACGGGGCAGTCGTCAAAAATAAGCTACCTAGCCAAGTTTTAACAAGGCGATGTCGAAGCGCTTATGTTGTATCTATATCTTCTTTATATATACATTTCTTCTGTACGTGTGTATGTCATTGAACTCCTAAACGGCTAGACCGATTTTGATAAAATTTTGTGTGGGTGTTCGAGTTGATACGAAAATGGTTTATATTTACCCTATAATTGGACCCTTAGGTGGCGCTGCGGCTGAATTTTTGATTATCAAAACAGGACGACGTCCGCCGGGCCCGCTAGTAGTTTACAATATCATTGGTTCCATCACTTTTTTTTTTGTCATAGGTGACATACGAACAGGTGGGTCACCTGATGTTAAGTGATCACCACCGTCCATGGACACTAACAACACCAGAAGAGTTGCTAGTGCGTTGCCACCCTTTGGGGAGAACGGTTAGGGGAGGGAGAGGGAGAGGAGAGGGGAGGGGAGGTGGGTCTTCGGCGCTCTCACTGACCGAACGAAACGCAACAATGCAAGTACTGTTACTTCACGTCGGTTTTCTATGAGAGGGTGGTACTACTCCGGACGAGCCGACCGATTCATGCTGAAACCAGTAATAGTTTCAGCGTGGCTCTACCACTATGAAATAGCGTCTATAGCGCGAGCGCTTCTGCTTTGGGGTAGTAATATTTGTGACAGTGGTACGCAGTTGAACTTTCCACAGATGCTATCACTTATTTTAACAATAATCATTATTTATTTTTAAACTTCATTATCAAACTTGAATTATCTTTTAAGTTATCTATGATATTTGTTCAGGACTGTTTTAATATTTATTCAATTAATCTGAAATCTGCTTAGCGGCGAAGTTTGCTTCATCCACTTAATCGGATCAAATAAACTTATATCGGAAGGCACTTGAGATAACTATTGTCTGTTTAGAAAATATTCCTATTGCCGTAATAACCCGGTAAATAATAGTGGATATAATATAATATGTTGTAATATAATAAGATATATGTATATAAACTTATTTTGGATACAGGTGTATTGGTATATTCTTTGTTTTTATGTGGATTAAAATACTTTAAAATATTAAAATAATAAAAGTGTCTGTGTACTTATGTACACGCGTTAGAAGTTATACTTCTTTGGCGTAACAAGATAAAAATCTTTTCAAAACTTTTATCTTTCGCCTTATTCTACGTTTATAGATAAAACGACACTAACAATAGAAAAAAGGTATTTAATACATTGAAAGTTTTAATATAAAGAAATACAAAGAAAGAACATGTTGACTATAGCTAACTTCAGTGTGTCGGTTTTTCGTGATGGTGTGCGCGCGCATCGTAAAAATTTACTCTCACCATTTTTCCCTAATGCACCAAAAGAAGTATAATTTCAAAAATAATATTTACACCAAATGTATTCATAAATTAACGAATAAACTATTTATGAACAAAACGTTATGAACAGATGTATTTTAAAATACTAATACCGGTTTATATATAAACACAGCAAAAACAACACAGTTCAGTACATTTTTCTCCTCTGCTTGTCAATCGATTTTCTTTATTTTCTTAGTAGCTATTGGCCAACTCTATATGTATTTAAATAAATTGGAAGTGAATACATAACGTGTATTTATAAAGGTTGTAAAATAACTTGATATAAAAAATAAATTTTTCACTGGCACACATTATTCGGCAAGAAAACCATAATAATATTGAAACTTAACAAATTACCTAAAGGCGACCGATAGTTATATTAAAAAGTAAATAAAAAAAAATAGTATAAAGTTTTCATAATTATAACGAATTATATTACATTAGCGGTTGTACGTTGTCCTGCTTTGATAATTTAAAAAAATCCTAAAAATTAACCGCAGCGCCACCTACCGGGTCCAATTGTGAATCTAAACCATTCTCTGATCTACTGGAACACGCACACAAAGTTTCATCAAAATCGGGCCAGTCATTTAGGAGGAGTTCAGTGACATACACACGTACAGAAGAAATTTATATATAAAAGAAGATATATACCCATCCAACCAGAAAGTCGATTGTAAATATAATTGGAATAGTTGAATTAGGCTGATTTTATTAGAGCGTAAAGGGATAATTTGAACAGAGTTGATTGCAGTATTAAAAGTATGAAATTTTGTTACAAAGTAGACCTTCGGCAAGAGAACTGCATTGCATTCAAAAATAGTTATTAGCAATGAACTTAGTCTGGTATCAATGATAAGTAACTGCGGGAGTGAGTCGTGGAAAGTCGGAAGGAATGTGGGCGGATTTAATCCGCACATATTAAGGATAAGGTGCAAGCCACGCAGCCGAGATATATCGCAGGCTCATTGCTAATATTACGTTTATCCACCTGCAGATACTGTGGGTAATGTTATGCTTTGTTGTCTGAGAAAAGTTCATTTATATTTAACACTAGTTGTGCCCGCGACTTCGTACGCGTGGAACTTTATTTAAAAGACAGTGATTAATAAAGTCATGTGAATGTATAAAGTCCATTTACTTATCTACTTACGCCGTATTGTCATTAAAATTACAATAACTTTTGATAGAGTGTAACGATTCCAATGAAACAAAGACTTAGTTACTGTCGAGGTTATGCTTTATGATTTTATTAGTAAGGTATTATTGTGATCCATGTACTTTAGCAGTGATGCATATTCATACAAACAGACAGATAGACAGACAGACACTTCTAAAAACGATTGAAATGTATTTTATTACTTGTTTCTAGAAACCTGCAACAATTTTTCATGAAAATTTGAAAAGCACTTACACGTTATATTTATTTTATTATATCTACAGAAGATAATATTTTGCAGTATGTATTTATGAAAAATATTTCTTGGATTTCCGTTCTGCTAAGAGGTAATCCTATTTTATTTTATTATCTCATTATTGTTTTGTTTACAGTATAAACATTGACATTATGAATTAGAACAAATAAATGCATAAATAACAAATATTAGTTCTTGTCAATATTTTTGGCCGCTCTGAAGATATCCGTAAGTTCAAGCTTGCGTATAATATATTAATAATTAATACAAAACACGTTAAAATATTATTATAGAAATTCAATATTGGAATTCATTTGTCATTAAAGTTATTTCGATGTTACACATATAATACGTATCTATACGCAAATTTGTGTTCTGCGTAGCTATATTCGGAGCAGTCAAAACTGATGGACGTGGACTATATGTGTATTGATTTAATTTTATAACAATTAGTGGGCGGCCAGTTGTCGACATTCGACCACAGTTCATTGATTTTTTTAATTTTGAATTTTATTAGGGTTAATATCATTGTAGAATGAAAAAGGGTAATTGGAACGTAAGAGTAAAATAATACATACAGTCGAGTACAATTGTCTTTAAAGAGCGTTTTTGTAATTGTACATAGTCTCACAATTCTATAATTCTTTAATAAGATTTTAAAAAACGCGTGCGGAGCTGCGGGTACAGCTAGTAGCTAATATAGCAGTCAAAAATGATGGACGCGGACTATATGGGTATTGATTTAATTTTAAAACAATATATTGATTCTCTTTTGTTTAAATTTGCTTTTATGAATAAAGTAGTGGTATTCACTTCAATGTAGATTAAGTTTCGTTTATAATACCCTAGAGATAGTTAGGACATTTACAACATAAATATTTTAATGTCTTTAATGGATGTGCTTGGCTTATCAAATGAGTCCCTGTAGTATCATTTCGGTTTTACTTATTCCCTCATGTCGCTTACCTATGGGTTATTAACGTATGGAAATAAATTTTCTTTACGTTAATGATTCAATTACTCCTCATTAGTGTCCTTTTTTTGCATGCACGTTGAAAAATGTACTATTTCTGAGGAAATCTTCAAATCTAATGTAGAAGCTTGAAGTAGCCAGCAAAAGGTAGTAATAAATTTTGTTAAAGACGTTTAGGCACACGAAAAATAGCCACCTACAAGTACCTAAGATAGAGATAATATTATTATCACTATATATTATAAAACAAAGTCCTCTGCAACGTGAATCTATCAGTCTGTTCGCGATAAGCTCAAAAAATACTGAACGGATTTTCATGCTGTTTTCACCAGTAGATAAAGTGATACACGAGGAAGGTTTACGTATATCATTTCTCAAGTTTTGACGTTATACTTCTTTTGGCGCGTTAGGGAAAAATGATGATAGTAAATTTTTACGATGCGCTCGCACACCGTCATGAAAAACCGACACCCTGAAGTTAGCTATAGTCAACATTTTGTTTCTTTTTATTTGTTGTTAGTATTTATTTGTATTAAAGCTTTCAATGTATGAAATACCTTTTTTCTATTGTTAGTGTCGTTTTTTCTACAAACGTAGAATTAAAATTTTTGAAAATATTTTTATCTTGTTACGCTAAAGAATTATAACTTCTAACGCGTATACATAAGTACACACACACTTTTTTTATTATCAGGGTGGGACAACGTCCTCCGGGTACGTTAGTATCATATACATTATATGTAATGTACAAACATTGTATTTTGTGTCAAATAACACGTGAATGGTGATTGTGTGTAACTTTGATTCAACGTTTTGTGTAAAGTTGTGAAAATATACTCAGATTTAGATTTATTTATTCATGAATATAATGCTTACTTTTCATATAAGTTATTCATTTTCTCTCTGCGAAATAATTAATCGTCCATATTTATTTCTCCGTTTTAGTAATATGCATGAATACTGAATAAAATGCAAATATTTATTTTTGGCCTCGAATAATAAACGAGTGGAATTCGCTTCGTTTAATTCAATTAATTCCGGTGCATTAGCAAAACCAAAATAGCGACCAAATCGCTATCGATTCAAACCCAATCCGGAATTTAAGTGTATTTAGCCCAGAGTTTAAATTTATTCGGATGTCTGCGTTGAACTATTATCATTTTATTTACAATTTTATGGTAAACTAGCTGCGTCCGCAACTTCGTCCGACCTTAATAACAAAAAAAGATAATTAGCCTCGAGGTAATATAATATAATAAGTAATAATATAATATAGTAATCTATACAAATAATAAGAATTTAAATATAACGTGTATGTGCTATTTAGATATTTATGGAAAAAATTGTTACAGGTGTCTAGAAATCTTCTTCTTCTTACCCTTATCCCACATAAGTAGGGTCGGTACAACATGTTCGTCATGTTGTGGTATATGATTTGGCTTAATTTTTACGATCGGCCGCCTGCCTGACATCAACCCTCCTTGGGATTATTTTGTTGTACCACTCTATATATGATTATTATTATATAGTTACGAAGTCTGATGGGCTCTTTTAGCCTTACAATTGTTCGTTCCGGTTAAAAACGAAGTTCTTGAAGATTATGGTTTGCTTGTTATATTGCCATTTTTATGTAACGGAAAACTATCCAACTTTAGACTATTCCCGAGGACTGCATTTTCTTGTTTTTTTTTTCAGGGTTCGTGGTTTCAGAGTTTTCTCACTAATAATAATACAATATTATATATAATAAACCATTATAAAAATATAAAATAGGAAAACTATAACAGAAAAAAAAAAATTGTACAGGTGTCTAGAAATAAGAAATAGAATACATTCCAATCATTTTTAGAAATGTCTGTCTGTCTGTTTGTATGAACACGCATCACTGCTAAAGTACTAAGTTCACAATATAACCTCACCCCACAGAAATCATAAAACATATCCTCGAGTACCATTTAGTCTTGCTTTCATTAAAATCGGTTCACTATATCAAAAGTTATTGTAATTTTAATGATGACATAAGTACGAGATTAAAGTAGATAAGTAAATGATACATTCAGATGACTTTTCTAATGACTGTTTGTTTTTACATAAGGCTCCATACGGACAAAGTCGCGAGCATAGCTAGTACTATATAAAATTGCTAAGTAACCATCAAGCTGGCAGAGTACCCAAAGAAGATTATTGTTATGTCGCATACCATTACGATTTCATTTCAAACAAATTACAGACTCTCAACAATTACACGCTCGAGGTAGGTACGAGAGAAAAGTAGTAATCTAGCTAACTCTAACACGCTACGGAAGCTCTCAAATGGAAAAATACCCGATTTTGAAACATTCTTCATTGGTGCTCCGCTTCTATTGGTCTTAGCGTGATAATATATAGCCATAGTTTTTCAAATCGGACCAGTAGTTCTTAAGATTAGTGCATACAACCAAACAGACGCTCTAGTTTTATAATTAATATAGGTTACTACTCTTCTACCGTAATTAACTCGAGCCGTCATTCAAATCACAATAACTTTTGATAGACAGGACCGATTTTAATGAAATAAAGACTAGGTTACTCTTGAGGATATGAGGCATATAAAATCAAAAACAGCTAAGTGCATAGAGACCAAATTTGCAGGAAACGAAAAAAATGTTTATCTATTCTCAGAGTTGGAGTTTTACTTATATTCAAAGTTTCAATTTTAGGGAGTGGCATAGGCTATTGATTTTGCCTGCCTATTGCCATCAGCTCTAAAAGAGAAGTTCAAGAAATAAAAAAATGCGATAATTCCTTAACTGTATTTTATTCTTACTTTACTTCTTATTCGATGACTTGGTTGTACTTAAATGTATTTGATCCCAAAATCAATTTTAAAACGAAAATTAAAAGGCTTTAGCTGTATTATATTTTTTGTAGGAATTAAATGGTGATTTGCAACCAATAAGACTAGATGGCTCCATACTCAGTTCATTTTTAGAACTTGTGGCACTTAGCTGTCTTTGATTCTATATGCCTCAATTACAGGCTCGAGGTAGGTACGAGAGAAAAGTAGTAATCCAGCTGATACTAACACGTTGCGGAAGCTCTCAAAAGGAAAGAATATCCCCGATTTTGAAACATTCTTCATTGGTGCTCCGCTTCTATTGGTCTTAGCGTGATAATATATAGCCATAGTTTTCCAAATCGGACCAGTAGTTCTTGAGATTAGTGCATTCAACCAAGCAAACGCTCTAGTTTTATAATTAGTATCTTCTCTCGTAATTAACTCCAGCCTTCATTCAAATCACAATAACTTTTGATAGAGAGGACCGATTTTAATGACACAAAGACTAATTTACTCTCGAGGATATGTTTTTGTTATTTTCTTGATGTTTTATTGTGAACCCAGTACTTTAGCGAGGATGCGTGTTCATGCAAGCAGAAGCAAGAAATGTCTGTCTGACATTTCTAAACATGATTTAAATGTTTTCTGTTACTTCTTCCCAGACACCTGCAACATTTTTATTCACAAAAATCGAAAAACTACAGTCACAATATATTTCCATTCTTATTGTATTGTATAGATACTTGGTGCCACTAACAAACTCATTAACAGTGGTGTTAATGAGTTACTATTCAATATATATATTGACTAGAGTTATTATATAGTAGATATTTATATCTCCGAAACCATGCATTGTTTTTAACTTTGTGTTCATGTAAACAACCAATCATTGTTTTACAAACTACATTTGAAAAGAGTTTTAGTTAAATCGCCCGAAGCGTGTTTCTAGAATAGAGCGTGTTATTTCAGTCAACTTAACTTTATTGTTTGTGAATCGATTGGATTGAAGCACATACTAAATGTTACGTGGGAAGCTTGCCACAATACATCAGTGAAAAGGGTATTTTTTGTGATATCAGGTTTTTATACAATACTTTTTGCGACTTTAATCTTTGTAGACATGGACTTTGCCTTTCTATCTTTATTTAAATCGATAATCGTAACATTATTTTATTATACTGTGTTAAGGTGTCCCGATCTAGAATTGCTAGTTTTATTATTATCACCCCGTGGTTACCTTTGCGTCTCATTTCTCTCGTCCTCGGTCACAACATTCCGCGCCTCGTCACACGGCTCGCCCTCATAATTACTTCGTTCTCGGTCAGTATAATTTTTGACCTACTGTACATATATATCTATGGTAATTAAACTATTCTTTAGGATCATAAGGCAATTAATTCCAAACACTGATATATTTAAACATGCAATATTTTATGCTTCAAAATATCTGACATATAAAAATCACGTGTCACAGTATTTGTGGTTGAATTCCTCCGAAAAGTCTCGCCTTTTTTTAATTTTTTTATATACATTTGGTAGGTATTGGAATAAGTATTTAATACGGCTAGATAGTTAGGGTGTCCACATACAGTTTTTTTTTGTAATTTGGCTTCAAAAATATCTGCAACCCCAAATTTTCATCCTCCTAACTCCACCCTCCAATTTTTTAAACGCGATTTTAGTTTTCTTTTTATGAACAATATCCATATCATTTGTCGATCGAATTTCAATCTAACAAACGAAATTATTTGTGTTGTTGAACGACAGATGGCGCTTCGTCAGCCTTACCTAACTTTAATCCATACATGCGCAAGTCATTCACGAGAAGCGTTGCGTTATTTTGTCATTTTATTATGTATTTGTTGTATTAAGTTTCGATGCAGGTTTTACGTATAGTTTACAAATTCTTATAAACACAGAAAGCTTAATCAAATTGTAAATTTCATGGAGATATAGTTTAGTTTTTACAGCATGTTAATTGATGAAGTTGATTAGAACATAATGCGAAATAAAAACTATAAGCCAGTAAAATTATTGTGTTGTCGGTGCCACTGGCCCTACTTGAATAGTAAATGGGTGCGGAGGTGAGTGGCGCAGTATTCATCCAGGGTTTACTGAGAAGTAATTTATCGCCCATATATATAGGTTAATTTTTATCTCAATTGCAACCGATAGATGGTACTGCTAAAGGGGTTTTAGGCTTATTTAAGAAGATTTTTTCACATACCAGCTAGGTGTGTGTTTGATTTAATCCCTGCATAGTTTGGATCCACAATCGGAAATTGTAGGTGTCGCTGCAATCGGGTTCTAGATTTTTTGGGTTAGGAAATACAAATGAAATCGGTAGTAACCGATTTGGCCCAGACGAAGTTGCGTAGGTCAGTTAGTTAGTATATAATATGTGTCTAATTATGAGATGTTTTCTGCTTTATAATATACTAGCGGACTCGGCAGACGTTGTCACGCTCTGATTATAAAAAAAAATTGGCAAATTATATATTATACCAAAACCTTCCTTATGAATCACTTTATCTACTGGTGAAAACCGCAAGAAAATCCGTTCAGTAGTTTTCGACTTTATCGCGAACAGATAGACAGATAGACGCGGTAGGGGACTTTGTTTTATACTATGTAAGAAGTATATATGGTTTGAGTTGAGATATAAAAAAAAACTATATTCCTAATTAAATTTATATCCGATAATTTGACAAAGTTAATATTACAGATGTAAAGAGTACAAACATTAAGTTCAAAATGTATAAGCATTTATATTTTTTTAAGGTCGCTGATATGTAAGAAGATCATGAAATGTAAAAACACATATTTACTTTGGAAAAATATTTACTTTTGTACATATTTACAAGTGAAAATAAAAACATACAAACTCCTTTATAATATTTTTGTGAACATTTTGACACGCTACTTGTATATCTACGATCAATTTAATTGATTCGAGTATGCTATTTATGTTTATTGTTACATTTCAATTGGAAAAATACGTACATATACCAATATTATTTTGTAATTGTACACAAAACCACCTTTATTCTACTCACAAACTTTAACTACTTATTAAAAGTAACAATAATTTTGTTATATTTTTCTACTTAAGTCTCTATACTTAAAAAAAAAATAATATAATAAAATGTAGTACTGAAATATGCAAGTTAGTTAAACTACATTTTAATTCAATTTTGAAAATAAATGTGAGAATGAAATTTATTTACAATTAGATACACTACCCAATAGGCTAAAGTTCATTTAGAATCACTATGGACATCATCTGAATAGGAACGTCCACATAACAATAACGACGGTGTACACAATGTTCGTGTAATTAGGCTGGGCGTCACTTGAGAGAGCGCTCGCATGACACTCAGCCTCGTCAGCTCTAAGTTGCATGAGTTGCACACGCCGCCCCAATTGGTCCATGCACGTGGCACTACGAACAGCTCTCTGTAACTCGGCACCTGCTTCATTTTCTTGAAGCCAACGTCGTAGCCAAGCACCTAGCCACGCCAGCTCGCATTCACACCGCAGCGGGTTACCCGTCAAGATTAGGCCACCTGGTAAGCATAAGGTTTAAAAAAAATACTAACTAATCTGTTATATTAACCTAGTTAGAAAACTTTCGAGTGGTATATTAAGAATTAAAACTCATTACGAGGAGTTGCGGGTGTATTCCTTGCGGAGAGGGGTTTTGTAAATTTTAATAAAATCCAAAATTTGCTGACCGCCCCGCATCCGGCGGCTTATAAATTTTTAATGAAGTATCTAACAAATTTTGGTGGTATCGTTGCGTTCATTACAGTAACCGCATCATAATATTAAAATAGTTCTTAATCTTTAACATTCATTCTGATGAACACTGAGAAATGAACTGTTTATTTTATTACTTTATTCGTTCAATAATCCATCTGTTTTGCAAATAAATGTAAAGAACTTACATGTTTATAATTTAATGTTAAATATGTGTTTTGAACTCTTCTTTGCATAGTTTAATAATGAAATTACTACCCTCTAGGTGTTCCACTGCTGGGTCAAAAGCATTTTACTCAAGGAAAGCGTTTATATATACCTTTATATAAGAGGCACTCTTTGGTTATACCATGCTAGTCGTGACTATTAACGATTTTAAATGCCGAGATATCCACAGTTCTACTTCTTTTCCACACACTATATGTAACACAATAATATTGCAAAATTACTCACGACATTTCCTTCACCGTCCACCGACAGTGTTATCAAATCTAATAAATATACGCTAATTCCGAAACTCGTTACTACATTGTGAGATTTCTAACCAGCGGGATTCGAATTAATACATATTAATCAAACCGATCAAACCATTCGAGTACAACCAGGACTTATGATATAATATTTTTATTATACTTATTTTTTATCTTTAAGGCTTTAAAATAAACAGTAAAGTAAATATGTAGCATATAAAAATAGTACCTGAAAGTAATTTGGTGGCCACATGGCTCCAACTCGTAAAGTTTGGGTAGAATATTGCTGGATTTAGTGTTTCCAGTTGATTATGACTTATATCGATCCCCAATTGCGGTATTTGGCTTAGATGTCTCATAAACGCTATGGGTAGCTTCTTCACAGATGTCATACTAATTTTTAAAAACAATTCTTGACTGTCAGCGAATGATCGAAATGCATCACCAGATATGGTTTGTAGATGCAACCCTCTGACTTCCAAGTATCGAATATTTTTTGCATTGATTCCGTTGAGCTGTGTGTTTATATCTTCATCTGTCCAGTGAATAACTAACTTGTAAAGAGATGGAATGGAGGATGTAATGTTAGAAATTTGGAATGTTGAATGATTTATCGTAGACCATGATTGGATGTGCAGGGACCGTAACGATATAAGAGGACGGAAGGAATCTTGATCAACTAAATCCAAGAATTTCAAACCATTTAAATTTAAATGGGATAAATTACTTAACCATTTGAAACTATTCGATGTTATTCTAACTATAGGATTATAGGAAACATCCAGAGAGTTTAAACAATTAAAGTTAACCCACATTTTTGGCACTAGAGATGTAAGTTGGTTGTGACTTAAATCTAAACGACGAAGATTCGCTAGATGTCTAACATCAGTCTCTCTAAAACTGTTAAGATAATTTGATGTCAAATTAAGACTAGTTAAGTTGGTCAAAGGTAGATAAGGCACAGACTTTAAGCTTACATTTGCAAGATTCAAATGCCTCAAGTTGGGAAGGTTATGAAACAGTTCCTTGAAGTTTGCCTTTATAAAGTTAAAGCTAAGGTCCAGTTGACGCAGTCCACTAAGGCTCGAAAACGTGTTATCAGATAATACAGTTAATAAGTTATGAGCTAAATTAAGATTCAATAGAAACTGCGTATTTCGGAATATATTACTGTCTAAATACTCAATACGGTTATGTGATAAATCGAGATATCTTAGAGTGAAACCTATTTGTGAGAGTGCTGTGACTGGAAATATTGATATATCATTGTAACTCAAATCCAGATGCTCTACGATTGTATTTTTAAATGCATCTCTGGGCAGAAGTTTTAAATTATTGTGATCTAATTTAATATATCTTAGTTTGTGTAAATTATGAAATTGTTCTACAGATAATTGCGATATTGCGTTAAAAGATAAATCGAGTATTTGCAAAGAAACGAGGTTCGTAAAAGATTTCCTTTTTATACTATTTATATTATTTTTATGTAAATCTAAAATTTCTAACCATGTGGCGTCTCTAAAGATTTCGTTCGGTACTTGTGTAATTTTATTATATGACAAAATGATTTGTCGAATTGACGATCCTACGGCATTAAAGAAATTGTATGGCAATTCCGTTAAATAGTTATGTGAACAATCAAACACACCCACATGTATTAAAATATCACTATCAATATATTTTATGCGATTTCTGCTAACATTTAAAGTTAAACTTACATCTAGATATGAAACATTATAGAACGAGACCAGTGATAGACATGTTAAGTTGTTTTCTTGGAGGTCTAATACTTCCAGTTTTGGTAAATTAAAAAAAGTGTCTGCTTCAATCGATTCGATTATATTACCAGCAAGAGATAAATATTTCAAGTTCGGTAGGTTTACGAAACTATGCTTAGTTAAATTGTTGATTCGGTTATAAGATAAATCTAAGCTCCTTAAATCTTGTATGTGTGAAAATGTTCTACTATGTAATATGTTTAAAAAATTATAGGCCAACCTTATACTATTAAGTGACAAGGATAAGTTATTATTCTCTACAACAATTTCTATTATTCTATTATATTCTAAATTCAAATATTTTAGATTTGGGAATGATGTAATATCAGACAGTTTCAATATATGAAAATCATTGTTGTCGAAGGAGACCCAATTTAAATTTTCCAAACCATCTTCTATATCGAAAGGAAATTGCCCACTGAATAGTGTAGAAGAGGACTCTAAAATATGTAAGGAACCAGTCACATTCGAAAAAGACTGTGGATGTACATAGTACAAGTCGTTAAAGCTCAAATTTATCTCTTTAACCGGCATGTTAGACGTGAAAACATTCTTGTAAATCTGTGCTATTCTATTACCTCTCAAGTTAATGGTTCCCAGGGAATTGGACCATTCTGCGAATTCGTTGGGTAATAAATTAGATATCTTGTTGTAACTTAAATCGAGATAACGGATTGAACCCGGTTCTAAAGCATGAAGTGCAGAGGGTACTGAAGTTAAAAAGTTGCCAGCCAGAGAGAGTGTCTGAATCCGAGTCGGGAGGGAGGGGGAGTCCTCCAGTTGGTTGTAAGCTAAAGATAAATGGCGAAGTCGCGCGACCTGACTCAGACTGTCCGGTAAGTGGAACAATTTGTTGTGTTCCAATTCCAGATGCTCCAGCGAGTTTTTCAACGATAAAAATAGATCCCGGCTGATAGAATGTAGTCTGTTATAAGACACAGATAATCTCTCAATTCGATTATTTGCGGATAAAAGCCCCGTTATTGTAGTTAATACGTTCAGATCTAATATAATTTGTCTAAATTGGACTTCTCTAAACTGTGGTAATTCAGATAAGTCGTTAATATTATTGTTACTCAAATCTAATTTCTCAATTTTTTTACTTTTATTGTTAGAACAACTGGTGCTATTTTCAAAGGAAATAAAGTTGTGCCGTAAATGTATTGATTGAATTCTTGGTAAGTTAAAGATTAAATCACATGATAATTCGTGTAAGAAATTATTTGACAATTTGAGGAGTGTCAATGAAGGAGGTAAAGATTCTGAACTTATACTTCGTAAGTGATTCCCATCTAAATCTAATTGTAGAAGGTGATGTAAAGTTGTCAATGCTTGTGACATCAAAGTAGTTATTTGATTGTTACTCAACGATAAGCTTGTCAGAGTTTCTTCCAGATGATTCCATTCTATTTCAGTTCCAACGTGAACTATATTATTGCTAAAATAGACATTAACAAAATTAATAGATTACTCTATGTAAAAGTAATACAAATTTCAGTTTAAAAAAATCTGCTTACTTTTGTAAATTTAACCAGTTTAAAACTTTTAGATCTTTTAAGCCTTGTTGCGGTATTTCAGAGAATTCGTTGTAACTGAGATCTAATGAAGCTAAAGTGACCGCCATTGAACTGAAAAAATAATTGATATTTATGATAATCCAATAAATTATGTTTTTCTGTATACATTTTTGGAATAGAATAAATTAAACATTTACCTAAATGCATGTTGTTCAATGTGATGTAATTTGTTGGCAACTAAAACTAAAGTCTGCAGTTTTAGTCCATCCAACGCGCTTTCTGAGAGAACCTCTAGATTGGACATACTTATATCTAAATGTTGTAACTCTATACGTGGCCAATCTGAAAGAAAAAGCATTTCTTATACTTTTATGTGTTTTTTTTTCTTTAATAAGATAAAATTTTTTTTTTTTGTGTAGGAAATCGAAATAATATCATGACATTAGCTACTCTCTGGTATTATATGTATACTACTAAATTATATACGGATTTACCCGGAAATCTGTGCAATGGGACCGCGATGCAAGACATATGTGCTGATCGGCATGAGCAGAGAGGGCTACCAGCACACGGTTCCAGTCGCTCCGGTGCCAGCGGGCCGACAAGCAGGCAAGCTACGAGCGCCGCCCTCTGCAGCGCCCATCGCGCGCATTCATGCCCTAACACCATCACTGTAAAACATTAATAATTAATCTGCGTTCACTGTATCTACGAGTATATTATAGATCTGTCTGTACATTTTTTTAAATTTAATCCTAAATACGTATCTGAAGAGCAATTTTGAATGAATACTTTATTGCACTTTTCAGTTTTTCAGCGAGCTTAATGTAACAAGGTATTTTCTTCTAGCTAAACAGCGGTTATCTATACTAATATTATAAAGCTGGAAGGTTTGTTTGGTTGAACTTTGTTTGCACTAATCTCAGGACCTACTGGGCCAATTTGAAAAATTATTCCATTGCTACATGTCTCATTTATCGAGGAAGGCTATAGGCTATATATCATCATGCTAAGACCTATAGGAGTGGAGCACCAATGAATAATGTTTCAAAATCGGGGATTTTATCCTTTTGAGAACTTCCGATGCGTGTTAGCGTTAGCTCAAAGTAACTATTTCACGCGGAAAAATTGCAAGCAGAATCTAGTCATGAAAAGTTTAACGTAGGTAGTGCAAGTATAAAAGAAGTGAAGAAAATGAATAAAATATAATAATAAACTTAATTTAACATTGACATATAACTAAAAATACATAACGTACTAAATGAATAGATATACAACACGAATATGAAGGGAAAGTAATGTCAGATTTTTTTTATATCATTGGAGGCATACGAACAGGTGGGTCACCTGATGCAGGTGGGTCACAGTGATCACCACTGTCTATGGACACTTACAACACCAGAAGAGTCACAAGCGCGTTACCACCCTGTGTTTGGGGGAGGGGGAGTGGGGAACGGGAGGTGGGTTATCCGGCGCTCTCACTGACCGAATGAAACGCAACAATGCAAGCACTGCTACTTCACGTCGGTTCTCTATGAGAACGCTATTATTATTGTTACCCTATTATTCGGTAGTACCCCGGCCCGAACCATTCATGTTGAAACCAGTAATAGCTTCAGCGTGGCTCTACCACCGATAAATTAATTGGATTAAAGGCGGTAAACGACATATAAATTTGTATGAGTACAGAGAATATTAGCACAGTATCCATTCTGCTATGGCTGCAGTATGATTTTATTAAATGAAAACAACATCTTCAAAACAAAATTTTCTTATGATATCCTAACGTGCAGAACGGCGGACGTAAATCATTTTTAATGTCTTTATTTATAATACACTAGCGGGCCGAGCGGACATTGTCTTGTTATGATAATAAAAAAAATATCTAAAATACAACCACAGCGCCACTTACCGGGACCAATTGTGAATCTCTTCTAGCTAAACAGCGGTTATCTATACTAATATTATAAAGCTGGAAGGTTTGTTTGGTTGAACTTTGTTTGCACTAATCTCAGGACCTACTGGGCCAATTTGAAAAATTATTCCATTGCTACATGTCTCATTTATCGAGGAAGGCTATAGGCTATATATCATCATGCTAAGACCTATAGGAGTGGAGCACCAATGAATAATGTTTCAAAATCGGGGATTTTATCCTTTTGAGAACTTCCGATGCGTGTTAGCGTTAGCTCAAAGTAACTATTTCACGCGGAAAAATTGCAAGCAGAATCTAGTCATGAAAAGTTTAACGTAGGTAGTGCAAGTATAAAAGAAGTGAAGAAAATGAATAAAATATAATAATAAACTTAATTTAACATTGACATATAACTAAAAATACATAACGTACTAAATGAATAGATATACAACACGAATATGAAGGGAAAGTAATGTCAGATTTTTTTTATATCATTGGAGGCATACGAACAGGTGGGTCACCTGATGTTCAGTGATCACCACTGTCTATAGACACATACAACACCAGAAGAGTCACAAGCGCGTTACCACCCTGTGTTTGGGGGAGGGGGAGTGGGGAACGGGAGGTGGGTTATCCGGCGCTCTCACTGACCGAATGAAACGCAACAATGCAAGCACTGCTACTTCATGTCGGTTCTCTATGAGAACCCTATTATTATTTTTACCCTATTATTCGGTAGTACCCCGGGCGAGCCGAACCATTCATGTTGAAACCAGTAATAGCTTCAGCGTGGCTCTACCACCGATAAATTAATTGGATTAAAGGCGGTAAACGACATATAAATTTGTATGAGTACAGAGAATATTAGCACAGTATCTATTCTGCTATGGCTGCAGTATGATTTTATTAAATGAAAACAACATCTTCAAAACAAAATTTTCTTATGATATCCTAACATGCAGAACGGCGGACGTAAATCATTTTTAATGTCTTTATTTATAATACACTAGCGGGCCGGGCGGACGTTGTCTTGTTATGATAATAAAAAAAATATCTAAAATACAACCACAGCGCCACTTACCGGGTCCAATTGTGAATCTAAACTATTCTCAGATCCACTGGAACACGAACAAAAAATTTCATCAAAATCGGGCCAACCGTTTAGGAGGAGTTCAGTGACATACACACGTACAGAAGAAATTTGTATACAAAGATAGTATAAATATGACAAGGGTGACATAAATTAAAAATTATTGATAAAGAGTTTTGACTGATAACCTTCGTGAACTAGTGATTATTTTGCTCAAATATCGTGAAGGTCATAGGATCAACTCCGGCTATAGTTGGGTGCAGATTGATCGACAGTTAGCATGCCAGTTAGAAAATTAACGAATCATCGTCTATAATTGGTCCATATTGCAGACTTTAACTTATGTTCACACTAGCTGATACCAGCGATTTCGTTTGCGTTGTTTTTTTACTTAACAATATCTTTTATATACAGAGGAAAAAATGCTGATAGCAAAAATATACTTCATTTACAATATTTATTTGCAAAAACGTTATCTGTTTACTTCCCCCCTCCTGCGTATGGGTACCACATCGTTTACCCCACTTTTCCACCCCAAGAAAACACACATCGATTAATGAAGATATCGCGATACTTATTTTTTATAGATAAGGTACTAAGTAACTGAAATAAAACTAAAAAAGAGTTCGAAGTCTATCTAGTGCATTTTGTGAGATGCGCACACAACGGCAGACCCCTATGATTTTATATATATAGATTACTAGCTTTTGCCTTTTTTTTGTATACATGTGAGGTCCCTGATAGATACCCATCCCGTCGGGCAGCTGAGGATGGGTTATACCCGATTCGCGCGGACTAAAACCCCACGATGCCTTCATATACCTTTTTAGGTGTGGGAGCAGGGACTGCCGGCTGGCACTGCGTCTGTTCCCTCGACAGGTTTTTTTTTTATGTCAAAAGGCGGCAAACGAACAGGTGGGTCAGCTGATGTTAAATGATCACCACCGTCCATAGACACTAGCAAAACCAGGGGAGTCGCAAGTGCGTTACCAGCCTGTGTATGGGGGAGGGGTAAGGAAGGGAGAAAGGGGAAGGGAAAGGGGGAAAGGAGGTGGGTCTCCGGCGCTCTCACTGACCGAACGAAACGCAACAATGCAAGCATAGTTACTTCACGTTGGTGTTCTGTGATTACTTATGCTTGGAATTGATTGACATCTGCCACGTCTCTCTATAACAAGAAACATTTGGTATTACTTATTTTACATGCACCTGAACAAGTTAAACGTAAAACTAGTAATAAAAGGACTGAAAAAACTAACATCAATCTAAGAATGCTTCGTGGAGAAGGAACATTCGTAATCGATTGTAATATAGGTATTAAATGTTTCGTTTGCAACATATTTTAATCAGTTTTAACAATTTTTTTTCGAACTGACTACGCTATTGGCCTGGCATGATCATCACAGCTTCACCGGACTACTAATGCGAGCGCTTAAGGCACTCTTTTTTTTAACGTTTATTCGTTCTAACAGATATTATAGCTATAATAGCAGTATCTGTTGTGGATTCAGCTATTTGTTATTGTTTTAGTTATATTCAGCGTTTTTTCGATGCTTGAATTACTAATTTCAAATACAGCTATTTCAAATTTAACATTTATTGTCACAGAGAAACCCGATTGTAACCAATCAATTCCAGGTGGAAGTTGCACATCACATCCGAACAAGCACTTCTATAAATTTTCTCAAAAAAGTTATATTCGGCGTAAGTGAACCGCACGTTACCAATATTACAAGAATATTGTTAGCGCTACGAACTCTGTATTTGCATGTGCTCGTTAACGCATTGCAAAACTGAATGACATGCGTCCGAGCCACTGATTGTTCCCTCCTCACCACGACTCGCGATCAACACAAAGTTGTGAACAACTATTATCAAGTATTTATTTCGTATACAATCAGTGATAATTGGACAACTTTATGTTATATCAGATTAGGATTCCAAATTGAAGTTATTGGAAACAAATGATTTGCACTTAGTAAGACTATTTAACTTATCCTTTAGATTTTGGCGCTTAATTGTATTTTATTAATTACGCTGAGTTTTGTCGAGACAGGGGAAAAATAACATAAGACTACTTAAATAAACAAACAATAAAAAGAAAATAAATTTAAAAATAAATCACTGAAGAATTAAAGAAATACGTAAATAAATAGATAAACAAAAGAGTAAATAAATAAATATACCAAGAAATAGATAAAGCAATAAATAAATACAAGGAAAGGTCTCACTCATGTTCCTGGTAATAACCACAGTACAATCCAAAAGTAATGGTGACCTCAAACAGATTTACAGTCAATCATCACGTGACACTATCATGTCGGCCTGCAAATCTCTCGGTAGTTGGAAATTTGCTGACTGATCACGAATTAACACAAACTAAAAAGAGCTTGATAGTTGATAGTTACGATAAAGTTGCATACAGATGCTCCATTATCTAGCACAATTACAGTTTTCACAGAATCCAATTTATTGACTGCTAGATGTACTCGCAGTTTTTTAAATTGTATAAAAGAAATATAAAATTGCGAGACCATGTACAATTATAGAAATGCTCTTTAAAAACAATTAATTGATACGATACGCACGTAACGCAGTAACTTGTACATTAGATACATAAATACTTAGTGTTTCAAATGAGATTTATCATCAGCAACATATTTGGAACCTTAACTAATATATTAACTAATATATACTCACCTCAGTGCTCACTTACACTGTATAAGGAACTAGAGAAAAAATGACTTAAAGATGTTAGTACAACGATATAATATCGCCATATTGTCAATAAGTAATACGTTTATCTATACATATAATACATATAATAAAAATGTAACTGACCGCTGTCTAATTGTAAACAATGAATGTCTTGAAATCTTGCATAAATATAAATCAAGTTATAAAACTTTATATCTGTCTAAGTGTCTACGCAGTTTTTAATATTCGACAATTTAAATAGTGCTCATTGAAAACGATACAATATTCTTATACGTTATTATGATTACTGAAATATGTAAACGAAAGTGTGGCAAATAAAACAAAATGGCCGCCAAAATGATAAAAAAGACAATATAATTTAAGTTACATACATAGATACAGATATATGAATTTCAGTTATATTTATTCTTGGAGTCCAGTACAACGCACATGTTTACAGTGAACAACATATTTATACTAAATTTCATATGGACGAAGTTGCGGGTAAAAGCTAGTCTAAAATATAATAACTTAAATGACTTTTTATAAGGTCAGCTAATCTGCCAGTGAAAGTCCCGTGAAGATCGGTACCAAATCGTTTTAGGAGATACAACTGCGGGTGTAGACACGGTTAACAGTTAGTCTAAATTAAAAAAAACTAAATTACTTTTTATAATGTACGCTATCTGCTGGTGAAAGTCCCGTAAAGATTGGTTGAACCGTTTTGAAGGTAACACTGCGGGCAAAGCCATGATTAACAGCTAGTATAAATTAAAACTATCTAAATTACTTTTTATCAAGTTAGCTATCTGCCAATGAAAGTCCCGTGAAGATCGGTCAAATCGTTTTAGGAGATAGAACTAAGGGCGAAGCCACGGATAACAGTCAGTCTAAATTAAAATATACCAAAATACATTTTATAATCTTCGCTCTCTGCCGGTGAAAGTCCCGTAAAAATTGGTCGAACTGTTTTGGAGATAGCACTGCGGGAGAAGCCATGGTTAACAGTTAGTATAAATTAAAATTACTTAAATTACTTTTTATAAGGTCAGCTATCAGTCAGTGAAAGTCTCGTGGAAATCGATTCAACCGTTTTGGAGATAGTACTGAAGACGAAGCCGCGGTTAATAGCTAGTCTAAATTAGAGTAGCCTAAGTAACCTGCTGTAATTTTAGCTGCCTCCCAGTGGAATTTCCGCTAAAATCGGTCCAGCCGTTTCGGAAATTACCCGGAACAAACAAACAGGCAAACAGACCGACAAAAATTTTAAAAATTGCATTTTTGTTATCAGTATCGTGTATACTTTCAAACTCAATCAGTATTTTATTTTATTTTAATATTACATACAGACACT
This sequence comes from Antheraea pernyi, assembly GCA_015888305.1. Taxonomy (NCBI): domain Eukaryota; kingdom Metazoa; phylum Arthropoda; class Insecta; order Lepidoptera; family Saturniidae; genus Antheraea; species Antheraea pernyi. The sequence continues at coordinate 199,210 of MU159183.1, forward strand.
TCATTTTTATTAAATGTAAATAATAATCTAAATAATGTACCAGAAAGTCTTTCAGCACAGTTAGGGACCTACCCTTTCTTGCATTGTCATAAATCTCAATTATCCGGTTTTGAGGAGTTCCTTGCCGTATCAACGAATTCCAAGCTCCATTGTTAATAAAATTCCCTTTCTAATGACAAAAGTATTTCCCAAATCGGTTCATACTGACAAAGTTCTGAGGTAACAAACATACAAAAATGCAACCGAACTAAGAACCTTATTTTTATAGTCGGTTAAAAATGACATAGGTAGTTTTTTCGTTAAGCTCGCATCACGCAAAAACTACTTTATGGATGATAATCGACTTTTTCGTTTTAATTTTTAGACATTTGGTCTGTAACTAACACAAAAATTACGATATATTTATGTAACATAAAGTTAATAAAATGTAAGGACCTAAGTCTTTTATAATCACCACAAAAACCAAATAAATTCTATAAACAAAATATATCCTTGTTTTCAATTCTTTTTTAATATTTTTCTTCCTAACAGAAAATATATTGTTAAGATAATAAATAACGCAGACAATGTCGTGGCTAGTTACCGAAGTCGCAAAACAAATGTTCAGTTTTTAGTCTACTGATTTTCAAACCAACATTCTCCAGTTTTTCTCGCCATTTTACCAGCCTACTCTGGACCTCGGTAGCATCTTCGCCGACAAGAACAATATCATCAGCAAACAGTCATTAAAATAAAAAAAAATCCTACCAAAGTTTCTATATGAATAGTTAATATAGCGAAATCACCATTCGTAATAAATAAATACATTTTAGAAAGAAAATAAGCGCTTACATTAAGTTACGTAAATATTTTTAACGTTTACATAAGTATGTCATGTAATTTAACTTTTTAATTACCCGGTTTTTTACGCTTTAATAACTTATTAATATTCCAATTATTGTAAAAATAAATACTTAAATAATAAAATGCAAATTACATCAATGGATGTTACTCGCGCCCGCAGGAAGTGTACCTCTCATTCCCATATACGTGCTCTCAGCGTGGTGCTAAAGAATTGAAATTTTTGACCGCTGCACTGTTCCACTATTTATATATCTACTGTACACGTTACATGTTACTTTTAGTGGCGTGCGCGTCGTACTTACAATTGTCTTTAAAGAGCGTTTCTGTAATTGTACATAGTCTCACAATTCCATAATTCTTTAACACAATTTTTAAAAATGCGCGCGGAGCTGCTTGTACAGCTAGTATTCAAATAATTTCAATCTGTAAACAAAGGTAAGATACTCCTTTGTGATCAAACTTTTTGAAAGTAAGAGTTCAATGCGTATATTACTTTTTTGTATTAAATAACACAGAAAATATGTACAATTAATTTGAAGATATAATAATAAAAAAATATGTTGTTACAATAAGCTTCATAAAAAAAATTATTCTTTCATCTCATACACTGTGTACTTAATGGCGAATTCACTCTTTGAAAAACGCAGAAACAGACTCAGATAGCTAAATGATGTGTAATAAATACAGCCCCGGATCGTGAAGCTTGTGCATCTCTAAAGTTGTTTATTGCTACTAAATTAATTATACTTACGAAATTTATAATTTATTACGAAATATGTATTGCCGGCAAAAAAAGCAATAAATCGCAACAACATAGAAACTGTCAACTTACACAAGTGTTATAGAAATTTATCTTCTATGTCTATACATATAATAAAAATGAAGTGTTGACAAGATAGTTGAGGTTGTCTATATACCATAGATCATAATAATATCAGTCTTCAGCTCTGATGAAGTTGAAACGTTCGTTTCCAAACAAGACTGCGTAGACCGAGTTTTATAAGTGGCGTGCGCGTCGTACTTACAATTGTCTTTAAAGAGCGTTTCTGTAATTGTACATAGTCTCACAATTCCATAATTCTTTAACACAATTTTTAAAAATGCGCGCGGAGCTGCTTGTACAGCTAGTATTCAAATAATTTCAATCTGTAAACAAAGGTAAGATACTCCTTTGTGATCAAACTTTTTGAAAGTAAGAGTTCAATGCGTATATTACTTTTTTGTATTAAATAACACAGAAAATATGTACAATTAATTTGAAGATATAATAATAAAAAAATATGTTGTTACAATAAGCTTCATAAAAAAAATTATTCTTTCATCTCATACACTGTGTACTTAATGGCGAATTCACTCTTTGAAAAACGCAGAAACAGACTCAGATAGCTAAATGATGTGTAATAAATACAGCCCCGGATCGTGAAG
>MU159183.1:202732-215070 GCA_015888305.1 Antheraea pernyi
AAGAGCGGGCAAACAGGGGTACCTCCCTGGACGACAATTTCAAGGGCGCCAAAGGCATAATATAATATGATTAACTCGCTTCACAAAGCGTCTAGCTTAAAGAAGCCTGGTTGGCTCACCTTTTACTTGTAAGAAAGAGACACATGATAACATCAGAGGTTACATTCCTACATCAGTGCACTAGTGACCTTGTATACTCGAGATGGCGATTTGAGATTTGCCAAGCCAATAATTGACGTTTTTACTGAAATTGTGAGATTTTTTAAAAGTAATTTATCTCAATTGCTAGAATGAGGTGTTCACCTCATCACCCCTCCCAGTTTGAAAAAATATGAGACCCAAGGCTGAATAATTTTATAAAACACCTATAGCTGTCTTTATACAATCACTTATGCGCGTTTTCTGAGATACTCGGTTAAACTACAAATAGTTATTGACTCGAGAAAGTTATCCATAAAAAAACTGTCAAATGGCCCCCATTGGCTTTTACTGACATTTATCGAATGATTGTGTGTTCAGAAACGCAATTTGTAAAGTTATCGAACCGCTATTGAACAGATAAACTACAATTAAAATACCTTAGAAACCGGACATAACCGGGCGGTCTCTTTTGTAGGCTTAGCACGATGATCACGAACATCAGGAGATTCTGCTGTGAAACAATAATCTCGCCTGTAATTTGATAAAAGAAGGCTGTATAAAATTATTCTATTCGTTTTGTAATAATTAATTAAATGTACGTATTTATTTTTACATGATGTTTTTATAAAATAGCAATAGTTTTTTCGAACTGGAATAATAAAAAAAATACACATTCGATAAAATAAATGTTGAGTTAATTTATGCGGATTTACTTATTGCTGTTCTGGTAACCTATAAATCATCGTTTTTTCTTTAATGAATTTATGAACTCTTCTTCAAAACATACAATTCGCTTATTCCTCAAAGTTCCTAAACGTATCGGCATAGGACTCTGACTATTGGATGCGGAATTTTTCATAGAGCTACTTATTTTTAATACAAAGCGAAGCGAGCCGGTATCTGTTGGTCTGTCATAAAATGAATATGTTTTCGTCCTTGTCAACTCATCCAGCGGGCTATGGATTACGTTATTAAATATGAAATTTATAAATTAAACAATAAATCGCAACAACATAGGAACTGTCGTCAACTTACACAAGTGTTAGAGAAATTTATCTTCTATACATACATATAATAAAAATGAAGTGTCTGTAGGTTACATCAAAATAACACTTTTTTACTGATTGGGTGTGAAAGTATACACGCTACTGATAACAAAAATGCAATTTTTAAATTTTTGTCTGTGTCTGTCTGTCTGTTTGTTCCGGGTTATCTTCGAAACGGCTGAACCGATTTTGAAGGAAATTTCACTGCCAGATAGAAAAAATTCTGTAAGGGTTAGGAAGGGAAGCGAGAGGTGGAGGTGGGCCTCCGGCGCTCTCACTGACCGAACGAAACGCAACAATGCAAGCACTGTTACTTCTCGTCGGTTTTCTGTGAGAGGGTGGTACTACCCCGGGCAAGGCCGGTACATTCATGCTGAAACCAGTTATGGCCTCAGCGTGGCTCTACCACCTACCAAAAAATATTAATTATCCTATCTGTACTAGTAATTATATACAATGTATATAAATATTAATATGTTTACGGTTGCCCTGAACATACTGATATCTTGATATTAAAACATAATTTGTTTTTCGACTTATATGATATAATTATTTGAGTCTCAACTCAACTAAGGTGAGTTTCAAGAATAATTTGGACTTATATGGGATCGCTACTTCTCACTGTTTATTCATTTGTTCTTATATCATAGTTTTGATAACAATTTCTATTTATTTTTAATAGAAAACTTTCGAGATGATTCGCACGTTATTTAGAAGCAGGACAAAGAGATATTTGGCATATGGCGTTACTGGCGCGTGAATGGCCGATATGGTACGTTTTACTTCGTGACTGGTTCGTGGGAACGGAGAAATTTCAAAATGGAGAGAGGGCACAAAAAGGATTAAGTTTGTCCAGCGTATATTGCAAAGTCAAACCTCAGTATTAACGATTTAGGAAAAGGTAAATATTTGAATACAATAGCTAGTTATAGAGATATGTAAATCGCATTGAATCCCTCGGCAGCGGCTCAAGCCTAGGTCCGTTCCCTCGGCGTGGAGCCCTTGAGAGCGTAGCTCGTGCGATACAGTGATACAAGATCTTACTTACATCACTGCGACAACATTACACATGTCACCTCCATACACGTGCACGCATACACGCTTACACATGCAAGTAGAAGAGGTTTATTTTATTTCCCTTATCAAACTGAAAAAATTATCCGATACGAAATATATATAAGAGTTGTTGAGGTACACATATATGTTTCAATAACTCGTATATGTATGAATATGTAGCTAAAACTTAGGTTTGCCGAGATAGGTCGCGAATTGCATGAATTAGGCAACAACCAAGCCGAGGTGTGCAGTGCATGCACCCTTGAGCTAGTTGCCCAAATAAAAATCAGCTGAGTACCTTAAGCGATCGCCTTAGTAGTCCGGTGAAGCTGTTAAGACTTTGCTAGGTCAATAGTGTAGTCAGTTCGGGAAAAAAAAATAGTTATAGAGATATGTAAATCGTATTAATACGGATAACCCAAAATAAATATTGCGGGAAGTTAATTTAATAGCTTTCCTTAAATATTCTTTGGAGCAGCCTTAGGAAATTGTTAGCATCTGCGACATTAAAAGACCTAAGTGTTTACACAGTTTTAATTCTACAAACTCTGAACGTTTGAACTCAAACAAAAAATAAGAACGAATTCTAAAGTACATTTTAATAACGTTTTTTACTAGAATTGGTATCTTTATTCAGAATTCCTAAAAGTAATTTGATTTTTTACACAAGAACTCTCAAAGGAAATTTGTTTGACAGCAAAAGTTGTTGGGTTATTTATGTTAGGCGTAGGTGCTTTATGTTGGCTGGGAAAGTAAAGATTGGAGTACAGCCAGGGGTTGGCGGTCGGAAATATACGGATTGTATACAAGTATGGTTTTAAATTAGATTACAAACGTAGAATCGTGGATTAGTACGGTATGTTATGTGCCAATCTTAATTTCATTGAAGATGTTAATGTCGAATGAAGTAAAACGTTCACAGGTAACTTCATGTATTATTCTCGTATTATCATCATTATATTAATACGTGAAGGGGTTGGCTCACTTTTTACTTGTAAGAAAGAGATACCACACAGGCTAACATCAGAGGTGAATTCCTACATCAGTGAACTTGTAGACTCGAGATGGCGATTTGAGATTTGCCATGTCAATAATTCACGTTTTTACTGAAATTGTGAGATTATTAAAAGTAATTTATCTCAATTGCTGATTGAACCATGCACCGATACGTCCTATAAAGTTAAAACATTCCCCATCACCATGGCTAACAGACAATATCAAAGCAATTATGCATAAAAAGGCAGTGGCCAAGACTAGATATAAATGTCACTCAAATCATTCAAATTGGCAAAAATCGACTGTATGTATTATTTTACTCTTACGTTCCAATTACCCTTTTTCATTCTACATTCAGCAACGATATTATAACATACAACTATTATTATAATATTTATCCATACCTTATATGCTCTTTGAATTTAACTGTTCAAATTACAGGTTAATTTTACAATAATATAATAATTTTAAAACATTAATACGTGAATCCAAAACTTTATAAATTTCTTTATTAACGTAAAGTTATCTTTTTCTTTTTTTTTTTAAGTGGCATATAAACTGAGTAGCCATGATGAAAACCTTTTATAATAGAAGTATACCTTTTTACAAAGGAACCCGAATAGAGTTCAAACTTTAAAAAATCAATGGATTATGGTCGAATGTCGACCACTGGGCGCCCACTAGTAATCAGTAATTATGTAGTATATTTCTATGTTCAGCGGTAAGTATAGTTTTTCCGCGAATCCCAGGGACTGACCTTCAAATTGGTGGTGATCCTGCAAACAAAGGGCAGAAGGATGCAAATCCACGATAGTGTTTAACGCTATAGTGGCAATATCCAGACACACCGACACCTGTGTCTACTTTAACGACGTGACTGACGACGCAGTTAGTAGGTTCATCCATCGGGCCATGGACGCTCCGGCGCGGGATATTGTGGATTATAACCTAAACCTTACCGCCATGGTAAAGGATCAAAATGAAACTGCCATAAAGGCAATAGGGTCTTTAAAAAATCCGTCATAAAATAGTTAATAATTTAATGAAATGATAAAAATAAACATAATAAACATAATTTTTAATGGTGGTAGAGCCACGCTGAAACTATTACTGGTTTCAGCATGAATGGGTCGGCTCGTCCGGGGTACTACCACCCTCTCATAGAAAACCGACGTGAAGTAACAGTGCTTGCATTGTTGCGTTTCGTTCGGTCACTCCCCTCTCCTCTCTCCTCTCTCTCTAGCACCCCTAACCCTTCCCCCAAGCGTGGCAACTCACTTGCGACTCCTCTGGTGTTGTTAGTGTCCATGGATGGTGGTGATCACTTAACATCAGGTGACCCACATGTTCGTTTGCCACCTATGACAAAAATATAAAATAATGATAATAAATAAATAATTTAAAAAAAACACCCAATAGTTGCTCACAGATACGATTTTTAACTTACACATTAAATAAAACGATAGCAAAAAAAAACGTGCGGACCAAAAGTCTGCAGAAAAGAAGAATAAAAGAAAAAGGTAGAGTTTTCCAAGTAATTGGAACGTAATCCGATATATGTAATTATACTTAATATAGAACTAACATTAAATGTCGACCTTGTGAACCTTTGTATTAGTTAACAAGAAAGGTCAATTTATAATTAATGATTACATCCTAAAAGAATTACACAAAACGGTTTTTGTACTAAAAAATTCAAACACGATATCCGTAATTTACATAGTTGATTCGAGTACGAAAACGTACTCCAAGTAAGGTCGTAAATACGAGGAAGGATTTAAGTAACTATATAATACATAAATAAAATCAATGGCCGAATTGTGCATCAATTCAGAACGGCTATACCTATTTGGGTAATTATTTTTTTGATATATTCGTGATTTTCTAGACAAGGTTTGTATGAAAGAAAATGTTTAAAAAATCCCATGGAAAAGTGAAAATGTTGAGTTAAGAATATCCATATAAAGAATGAGTAAACGCAAATCGTCCATCTTCAAAAATATTACCGGACTTAAAAGATTAACGTTCTATCGTTTAGTTACAATTTTATTACTAACGGTACGGTAATATTTGTTCTCATTTTCTTCATAACTATACTGCCCGGAACTGTTAGCTATTTTAATATAAATATTTGAAGACAGAGTTACTTTAAAGAAGTTACTCAAAAAGAAAAGGTAGTTGCTTTTCATAATAATGTACCATAGATATTTGATGTATTATGAACCTTTGCGGAGATTGTCGTGTTGAATGGTGATCTGAACAAGTTCCGAATGTTATAATAGGATTATCCCTCATCTTAAGTGTGCTCGTGAATTCTCCTTATATATTAATGTTATGTTAAGAAATAAAATCACAGTAAGGAATGAGATATGTCGAATATAATAATAAATGTTTGTGCAAAATTATAGATTTGCAATCATTTTAATTTAGCAATCTATACATATAATAAGATGTAAATTTAAACGTGTCTGTACATTTAGATTTTCGTGAAAAAAATTGTTTCAGGTGTCTAAGAATAAGTAATAGAATACATTTCAATCATTTTTAGAAATGTCTGTATGTCTGTTTGTATGAATACGCATAACTGCTAAAGTATTGGGTTCAATAAAAACGTAAAACATATCCTCAGGAGTAGCTTAGTCTTTGTTTCATTAAAATCGGTCCACTCTATCAAAAGTTATTGTAGTTTTAATGACGACGCGGCGTAAGGACAGATTAATTATGTATATAAAGATATAAGGTTTATCATTTTGTACTTTCGAGTACACAAGAATGAACCTACACTATCCGGTTGCTTTTTAGCAGCACTAGGAAATGTTTTAAGCAAGTAATACTACGCATTACTATGAATACCAGAAATGTATTAAATTTTATTAAAAACTCTTGTACTGATTCTTGTTTAGTTACTAACACACACTAGCGGACTCCTAAAATCCCAGATTTGTGTAATCAATATAAACCTTGATAATGTGGGGTATTGTAGCGTTAATTAAGGCATTATAAATTTGCCAGTCAGTGACGGTCGCGCAGCTCGCTCGCACCAATAAACGTATATACGTGTATATGTTTTGTTTCCGTCTACAACACCGTGTCATTCAACATATAGTCCAAAACGGAGAAGTTGATATAAGAATATAATATACATAGAAATGCCTTCTTAACAATAAGTTAGTCTATGTATACAAATATATTTAATGCCTAATAACAGTTCCATTATCGTGTTTTATTGGAATTTAAATTCAGATTATACGTAATTATCTACCTGACGCGAAATTCTCGGCAATTGGCACAGCGCCGGTGCGGTCGCTATCTACAACTTTCTGCTGAGACATATCCGTTGACATTGGATTCACGTTAACACTATTCTCCATATTTTAATGTAATATGACTTGCGAACGTCGAGAATAACAACGACACAATGATGATAAAATTACTCCCACTTCGAGTAGTCAGTTGCAACAAATATAATAGTGGGGACTGTAAAAACCCAGTACAACATAGGAATCAAGATATATTTATTTTAATATACTGGTATCACGGTGTGATTAATTTTTTTAATCACTTCTATTTCGCAATTTGTAAGTGAATATAGTATAATAAAGCGGTTTGGTAAATTGTAAAATTATCGTGATGTTTTGACAAGCAATCTTGCTTCACGCGCTATATGAATATTTAAAAAGTGTTATGTATCTACAAGCGTTTGGCTTGCTAACAACCTTTTTCTAGCTTCAAGCTCTAGTATTGGAGTTCTAAATCTTCCTCGTACAATATATAACGTGTACGGGCCTTGCGAATAGTAATTTAAACGCATTTGGATTGATTTCATAATAAGAAAAATAGCAGTAATAATTATGACAAATTATTTTTCATACCATTTAAAATATAGCAGTGAGAATAGCAAGAAAAGTTTAGAAAAATCAGAGCTTATCCTACTTGCTGAGATAATCTTTAATCCTAATAGTTTATCATATGTGACGACTATTTAATATGCATAGGATATGTACATATAATTTATTATTATCTTTTATCTGTGGCGTGTAAGAAAAAAATGTTGCAAATGTCTAGGAATAAGTAATAATATATATTTCAATCATTTTTAGAAGCGTCTGTCTGTTTGTCTTGTTGTATGAATAGCTTTTTTTTTTCAAACTGACTATGCTATTGACCTACACTCAACCGACTATATTTGACAACTAGCTCAAGGGTGCACGGCACACCTCGGCTTGGGCTGTTGCCTGATACATGCCATTCGCGACCTATCTTTTTTTTTTCACCTGTGCAATGAGGAGATGGGTCCCGCGACCCATCTCCTCAGGTTCGGCTCGAAACATCAGGTGACCCACCTATTCGTTAGCCTCGTATGATATATTTTAAAAAAATCTAGAGGGGCTTGGCTCTTAAATCCAACTACTGAAACTCATTCATAGTCGTTTGGCGACAGATTTTCAACTTAAGAGAAGTAACTACACAAGCGGGCTTAGAAAAATCCCTACCACTATGCTATAGTTTCCGTGGGATGCTTTCTTTTTCTGAAAGCTTTAGTTCATTTGCAAGGATTCGAACCTACGTCAATCAACGTAGCGTTCCAATAAACTAACCACTGAGCTATCATCGCTTCTAAACAATTACTATATACCGTCCCGCTTGATAAGTAATATACAGCGGCTAATCCCGGTAAGCGATAGGCCTAAGCATCCTACTATAGCGGGACAGTTGGTGGGTGATGGCTGCCATTCGGCTGGATAAAATTGTTATACTCGGAACTATAAAGTAATCTGTCGTTGTTTACTTTCATTAAGAGCGTTGGTGGCTTATTCGTAGCGTGGAAAAATAATGAGAGTTTACGACATTGATATATAAAAACCTAAGACGCACAAAACCTCCTAAATATATACGTGGTTATAGTTATGCGATAAACTTATGATTTTGCAAATCCAATCTTATCTGAATGATTTAAAGTTGTTTTACAAGGACGCAAACGACGCGAGACTATTTGAAATAAGTGCATAAGCCAAAGTTATAAACTCATTTTTGTTTTCCGGCAGTGAGACGTTAAGTGTTCATCTCGGGTTTTTGTATATCAATGGTTTACGGACATAAATTAGAATACTAGATCCATGTTTCGGTGAAGAAATAACATATACTTCAACATCGTTGCATCCATAACTTATTTATTTACAAGCACACATGAAAGATAATAAGTTACGTATTATTATAGTCATATAATATTTATAGACTCCGCGTTGAAATTGGCTCAAACTAAGATGAAAGATGAAAGGACACTACAAGCGATACAATATGTGATAGTATTGTATGAGCTACACGTGTTAGCGATCGGATTGTTAAAAGAAATGTAAATTTTATATAGCATTCTTTTTTATCACGCTTTTATTAGCTTCACCTGTAGGTATGTATGTTTGTAACCGACCCCTTTGAGCTCGATTTTGTCCTACTTTGAACGATCAGATTTAATTCAAACTTTGCACATCTGTCAATCAGCAATACCAGGGGTGTTGTAAGTGCGCTGCCAGCCCGTTTGGGGGGGGGGGGAAATGGGGGGGGGGGGAAAAAGGGGGGGGGGGCCCCCTGCGCTCTCACTGACCGAACGAAACGCAACAATGCAAGCACTGTTACTAAACGTCGGTCTTTCTATGAGAGGGTGGTACTACCCCGGGCGAGCCGACCCATTCATGCTGAAACCAGTAATAGCTTCAGTGTGGCTCTACCACCACCATAATGTCATATTGCATGCGGTAGGCATTATCTAGTACTCGCTCGTCTAGCTACCAACCAAGTAAAGTAACCGTATCGAGTGATACGTGTAAGTATGAGTAACCCACTAGAACATTTTCCATCGCATAATTTCGGATGTACAATACATCAGGATTAATTGCCGCAAATGTAAGTAAACTAAAGATTTAATTAATCGGAAGGAAACCAAAGAGATAAATCTATCCCAATAGGAGGATAGTGTGATAGTTATTGAGGTGTTATTGTGCAAAAAGATAGATTACTCTACAATACAGTGTTGCATTATATAAAACTAAAAGCTAAACTCAAAAATGACTACTGATATATCTGATTCAAATTTGTCAATGGAATTTGACAAGACTAAAATAATTAATTTCAATAAAATGTATTAGCTCTAAAGAATAAGACTGGATTCATACCGGCTGGGATTTAAAGTGTTGAGTTATTTAATATTTTTTACCATTATTATATAATGAATTGATTTTTCATTAAAATAATGATTTTAATCCTTTCTTGGTATTCGTTATCATATAACTTGTCGGTTTGTTTCAATACCTATAATATAACTATTTTCATCCGATAGGGATAGAGGTTTTAAAGTTATTTTGCAATTTGCAATTAATTAGTTTGTATGAACGCTTTTTTTTTCATACTGACCACGCTCTTGACCTAGCAAGGTCTTAACAGCTTCACCGGTCTACTAAGGCGGCTTAAGGCACTCAGCCGATTTCATTTCACAACTAGCTCAAGGGTGCACGGCAACGCGGCTTGGGCTGTTGCCTGATATATGGAATTCGCGACCTATCTGAGCTAACCTCTAACTATATATTCATACATATATGAGTTTTTGGCTGTATCAGGCAACAGCCCAAGCCGCGGTGTGCTGTGCACCCTCTAAAGTACTGGGTTCGAAATAGAACCTCACCAAGAAAATCATAAAGCATATCGTCGAGTGTAACTTAGTCTTTATTTCATTAAAATCGGTCCACTCTATCAAAAGTTATTGTGATTTTAATGACGGCTCGAATTAAGTACCAAAGAAGAGTAAGCTATACTAATATTATGAAGCTGGAAGGTTTGTTTGTTTAATAGGTTGAACGCGCTAATCTCAGGAACTATTGGTCCGATTCTAAAAACTCTTTCAGTGTTAGATAGCTCATTTCTCGAGAGAGGCTATGTAGGCTATATATAATCACACTAAGACCAATAGGCGCGGAGCACCAATGAAGGATGTTTCAAAATCGTTTTTTTTTTCTTTTGAGAGCTTCCTCTGCGTGTTCGCTTTAGCCCATGCAAAGTAGCTATCTCACGAGGACGAAGTCGCGGTTCTTCCCGTCTAGTCTATACTAATATTATATAGCTAGAGAGTTGGTTCCTTTCTTTTTTTTTTATAGTAGCACGACAAAATGACTGCACTGTGCCTGATGGTAAGCACAGTACAATCCAAAAACAACGGCGACCACCGAGTGACACTTTATCCATCGCCGGTCGCCGCTGTCATGCCGGCCTGTGAAAAGTTGGATATGCACAGGCTGTAAGAATATCCATATAAAGAATGAGTAAACGCAAATCGTCCATCTTCAAAAATATTACCGGACTTAAAAGATTAACGTTCTATCGTTTAGTTACAATTTTATTACTAACGGTACGGTAATATTTGTTCTCATTTTCTTCATAACTATACTGCCCGGAACTGTTAGCTATTTTAATATAAATATTTGAAGACAGAGTTACTTTAAAGAAGTTACTCAAAAAGAAAAGGTAGTTGCTTTTCATAATAATGTACCATAGATATTTGATGTATTATGAACCTTTGCGGAGATTGTCGTGTTGAATGGTGATCTGAACAAGTTCCGAATGTTATAATAGGATTATCCCTAATCTTAAGTGTGCTCGTGAATTCTCCTTATATATTAATGTTATGTTAAGAAGTAAAATCATAGTAAGAGGAATGTGACATGTCGAATATAATAATAAATGTTTGTGCAAAATTATAGATTTGCAATAATTTTTATTTAAGCAAGGTTATAATTTACCAATCTATACATATAATATAAATTTAACGTGTCTGTACATTTTGATTTTCGTGAAAAAATTTGTTTCAGGTGTCTAGGAATAAGTAATAGAATACATTTCAATCATTTTTAGAAATGTCTGTATGTCTGTTTGTATTAACACGCATCACTGCTAAAGTATTGGGTTCAATAAAAACGTAAAACATATCCTCAGGAGTAGCTTAGTCTTTGTTTCATTAAAATCGGTCCACTCTATCAAAAGTTATTGTAGTTTTAATGACGACGCGGCGTAAGTCTCGTACTTAATATAAAATTATAAAACTAGCTAAATAAATGGACTTAATACATTCAGATGACTTAATTAATGACTGTTTTTTTCATAAGCTTCCACGCAGACGAAGTCGCGGGTACAGCTAGTTATGTATAAATAAGTAAATTTTCTGATAAGTTTCGCAAACAATTTTTTTTTATTTTTGTTCAGTTAATAACAATGTTGTCAATAAAAAATGTTCGAAATAGTTCATTTTTTTCATACCGACAAATTATAAATCCAATAACCGAGTCGAATTTCGATTACTAGGTCACCACTGGTTTGCATTAATGTCTACCTAATTAAATAATATAAAATATACTATTTATTCACAAATAATAAACTTTAATGTTGTTTCTTTCTATTGTATTAGGACTAAATGATAGAACTGTAAATGATGGTAAGAAAAGGACAATATAAAAATAACGGTGACAACCTTGAGATAGATAATCCATCGTTGCATCGGTAGATATCTCAGTTTGTATACTTCCTGGTTGCTAAATATCCACTGGCAAGGTTTGAATTGCGTCAAATTTAAAAATTGCCACCGTGTGGGTATTTTGGATGTATATTGACTACATTTTGAGTACAGTATGGGGTGCTTCAAGGGAAAAATAAATAGGTTACTTAAGGGTCGGGAACGCGCATGTAACGCTTCTGATATTACAGGCGTCCATAGGCTGCGGTGACCGCTTTTCATCAGGCGGCCCGCATGCTTGTTTGCTACCATCGTAGTATAAAAAAAAAATTTAGGTCATGTCCAAGTGGGTTACATATTTTTTAATACATTATAGGAGTTCGGCTGTAATCTCGACTGATGTTAAGTAACGATGTGATTCAAGTTAGTAAATACGATTTGGTAGGTGGTAGAGCCACGATGAAGCTATTACTGGTTCCAGCATGAATGGGTCGGCTCGCCCGTGGTTGTATCACGCTCTCACAGAAAACCGAAGTGAAGTAACAATGCTTACATTGTTAAGTTTCGTTCGGTCAGTGAGAGCGCCGGAGGCCCACCTCCTCTTT
>MU159183.1:215246-226888 GCA_015888305.1 Antheraea pernyi
TAATTCATATAATACAATTGGAAGTATTCGTAAAGGCCGAAACGACGACGACGTACGATCAATGTGTGACATGTTTCACCCAGTTTTATTTCGTTGAACGCTCGTGTTTATGTAGTGTTAAATTACAATATACGTATTATGATAAAATATATTTCTTGTTAATTTTTATTAACAACAATTATAATAGTTGGCTTAGATAAAATTTTACACGAATCTGTAAAAGCAAAAGCGTAAGTCTATGAATTTAATTTTTATTATATTATCTCTATACATAAAAGCTATTATTGGTCCAGACCTTTTTGTCACTTCTTTTTTGGGGCACACAAATTTTCGAAAATTGTAAGTCCATATTTTTTTTATGACCTTATACTACAGAGACAAACCACTGTGCGACGCGCTAACTGTTCAGGAAAGATAGATTAGATTTTGTATTTGAATAACTATGACCTATTAAAAAAAACATTTTTTTGTAAAGGTTTCTAAGATTGAATTCTTTTCAAACTCTTTTATATTTTACAGTTTTTATGGCTTAGATATTTTCGAAATTCCTTTTAAGGGCACTTCATTCAGCCACGTGCCCCCCCCAAAAAACTCTGTGTATATGTATGATTAATAAATTCTACAACCTTATTTGACTGAACGTCATTATTATTATTTTATCCATTTTACAATAACCGTCCGGGTGGAATAATGACTCCGCTCTTATTGGTCTTAGTATGTTGATATATATATATACATATAAGAGTAGTAACTACACAAGCGGGCTTTAGAAAAATCCCTACCACTATGCTATGGTTTCCGTGTGATTCTTTCTTTTTCTGAAAGCTTTAGTTCATTTGCAAGGATTCGAACCTACGTCAATCAACGTAGCGTTCCAATAAACTAACCACTGAGCTATCATCGCTTCTAAACAATTACTATATACCGTCCCGCTTGATAAGTAATATACAGCGGCTAATCCCGGTAAGCGATAGGCCTAAGCATCCTACTATAGCGGGACAGTTGGTGGGTGATGGCTGCCATTCGGCTGGATAAAATTGTTATACTCGGAACTATAAAGTAATCTGTCGTTGTTTACTTTCATTAAGAGCGTTGGTGGCTTATTCGTAGCGTGGAAAAATAATGAGAGTTTACGACATTGATATATAAAAACCTAAGACGCACAAAACCTCCTAAATATATACGTGGTTATAGTTATGCGATAAACTTATGATTTTGCAAATCCAATCTTATCTGAATGATTTAAAGTTGTTTTACAAGGACGCAAACGACGCGAGACTATTTGAAATAAGTGCATAAGCCAAAGTTATAAACTCATTTTTGTTTTCCGGCAGTGAGACGTTAAGTGTTCATCTCGGGTTTTTGTATATCAATGGTTTACGGACATAAATTAGAATACTAGATCCATGTTTCGGTGAAGAAATAACATATACTTCAACATCGTTGCATCCATAACTTATTTATTTACAAGCACACATGAAAGATAATAAGTTACGTATTATTATAGTCATATAATATTTATAGACTCCGCGTTGAAATTGGCTCAAACTAAGATGAAAGATGAAAGGACACTACAAGCGATACAATATGTGATAGTATTGTATGAGCGCCGCATAATAAACATTAAGGGGACGTTCGAGGACTGGCAGCCGCAGCCAGGGGCGACTAGGTAAGTGAATAAGTGTATACACCCCATATCGATCAAATACTTTCACATTTTCATAATATAGAGGAAGTTAGACTGACACGCATCCCCGTGTTCAGTCATATCGAGTTCTCAAACCGCTCAGTGAGCATGGTTATTTACACATGATATCTATTTTAATTATTTACTTTTAAATACACTCATAAAATAGTGTCACCGTATATTTTTTCTTTATATTAAGTAATCTTATTAAAAAATTAAGTAGTTTAAATAATGACAAAATGTTTAATACAAAATTAAATCGTTTGTACGATGATTTATGTCTCAGATGGTAAGATTACTATTATAATAGAAAAAAGTCAAAGCTCAAATTTTTAATAGTGCTAAAATGTATTGTTTCATGAAACAACCACATTTCACAACTAGTTTCTGAGGACTTCATTATATACACAAAGTATGAGTAATTACTTGTTTCCTTTAGAATTTCCAGTTGAAACAGCAGCCCCTCATCTCGAGTACGGAAACAATAAAAGTCTAGACGCATTCAGTACACGATCTACTTATTTTATTTTGCTAGTACAAATAGATACTTACATACTACGTGATTAAACTATTTAACTCATTTAACCTTTTCCATTCAATACATTAAAAAGAGGCTGGGGTGTTCATAAAATATGTCATACAAAATTTTACCTTTTTAGACTTCCCTTTGTTTACGCTATCACATTTTCGCAACCCTTTTATATGGCACCATGAATGATAAATCTTCTCTCTCCTGTGATGTACAAATATATACATACAATACTTATATATTTACATATATGACACGAGTGACTTTCTATCTCAAAAATAAAATGAAAAGAAATCGAGAGAAAAATTTGCGAGTTTTATGAGCGGCGAGCGTGGCGTTTTCTTAGACCCCTTTTCACATGTTGTCATTGTAAGCAACATCGCCTCCCCGCCATAAGTGCGAACGCATTATATGAACGGCCCCAAAGTTTCGACACTATACATAATGATAAGCACAATACATCGCAGCCGCTTATATCATTCCGACCTGGAAAGTTCTCAGCAGGATATGCTTTGACTGATCTCGGAACACATCAAACTAAAAGAGAGTCTTTGTGAAGCAATTATCATTTGTTGCTGCAGCGATTTTATAATGTAAAGACAACTTATCACTCCCTTTGATTACTTTCTGTAGTCTGACTGATCTCTGAACGGTCTTAATAGGTGGTAGAGCCACGCTGAATCTCTGGTTTCAGCATGAATGGGGGGGGGGTACTACCACCCTCTCACAGGACACCGACTTGAAGTAACGGTGCTTGCATCGTAGTATTTCGTTCGGTCAGTGAGAGCGACGGAGGCCCACCTCCCCTCATCCCTTCTACCTCCCTCTCCTCCCAAACAAAGGCTGACTGGCTGGTGTTGTTAGTGTCTAGTAATTGCGACTCCTCTGGTGTTGTTAGTGTCTATGGATGGTGGTGATCGCTTAACATGACCCACCTGTTCTTTTGCCTCATATAATATAAAAAAGGCACATCTAATCGTGCTATTGTGGTGAGTATTATACTATTACATGTTGTAATCGGATCACCAAACTTACCACAGCACCAATGAAGGATGTTTCAAAATCGTTTTTTTTTTCTTTTGAGAGCTTCCTCTGCGTGTTAGCGTTAGCCCAAAGTTACTATTCCACGCGGACGAAGTCGCAGACAGAAGCTAGTATGTAATATAATAATTAAAAACTAGGACTTACAATATAACATTAAGAAACTCGTATATAATTGCAATATAGTTTAACTGTAAAATAATTGATTAGAAACCGAATATTCACTGCAAATACGAAAATCTCGTCCTCCATATATGGAAATTCACAGATGAATATAAAACCGCATATTAATAAGGTTTCGTCCATAGTGAATTTTTATTTCTATCAGTACTCAATTTTAAAATTATATTGTTTTAAATATAACATAAATAAATAGAGATAATTATAAGTTTTTATTTTAAATAAACTTAATGAATCAAGGAATAGTTTTGGCTAAAAATCTCATGAACATAATATACTTCATATTACGTGTAGACCCTTGAGACTTATCGTGATAGTAAACTAAAATAAAATGTTACTATAGTAAGAATAAAAATGTATATCTTTATACATATTATTAGGCTAGCTGTACCTAGATATTAAATACAATTTAATGTATGATTCTGAATAATAATAGCTTCCATAACATTACCATAATATGCACTGTAGTCTCGTTGCACGTGACTAATATAATATTGAGTAAGCATAGTTACTCACAATGTCAATAGATCTATTTATATAATAAGAACGTTAATATAACGTGACAGTACTTTTACAATTACGTGAAAAAAAAATATTGCAGGTGTCTAGGATTAAGTAATAGAATACATTTCAATCATTTTTAGAAATGTCTGTCTCTGTCTTCTGTCCGTCTGTCTGTTTGCATCACTGCTAAAGTATTGTGTTCACAATAGAAACTCATAAAGCATATCCTCGAGAGTAATTTAGTCTTTATTTCATTAAAATCGGTCCACTCAATCAAAAAATATTGTAATTTGAATGACGACGCGGCGTAAGTACGAGAGGAAAATAGTTAAATGGACTTAATACATTCAGATGACTTTATTAATTATCTTTTTACACAATGTCCCACGCGCACGAAGTCGCAGGCACAGCTAGTATTAAAATAAACGTGTACTTACGAATTTTTAACAATTTAAATCACATCGCAAAACAGTCACAACTTAAATCCAAAAATACATTTCAGTTGAAACTGTACAGTCGAATTATTCTTATTCCTCACTTCACATTTTAATAATCACAAAATATTTTACGTTCCATTTTAGTTGAAGCACACTTTCGAATTTATATGTTGAGATAGGATATCGCAAACACAACCTTGCGTCACGACAGCTGGCTGGTTACTGAATTTCGCTGAAATACTGAACATGGCGCGACATGCGTCGAACCCCGTGGGCGGCGCAATCAGCGCTCGGCGTACACCTTTACAGGTACCTATCCAACCTTCAACCCCTGTGGTCTGAAATTCGTCAACTATTTTATTACTAATTCATATAATACAATTGGAAGTATTCGTAAAGGCCGAAACGACGTCGACGTACTATCAATGTGTGACATGTTTCACCCAGTTTTATTTCGTTGAACGTTCGTGTTTATGTAGTGTTAAATTACAATATACGTATTACGATAAAATATATTTCTTGTTAATTTTTTTAACAACAATTATAATAGTTGGCTCAGATAAAATTTTACACGAATCTGTAAAAGCAAAAGCGTAAGTCTATGAATTTAATTTTTATTATATTATCTCTATACATAAAAGCTATTGTTGGTCCAGACCTTTTTGTCACTAGTTTTTTGGGGCACACAAATTTTCGAAAATTGTAAGTCCATATTTTTTTATGACCTTCTACTACAGAGAGAAACCACTTTGCGCGACGCGGTAACTGTTCAAGAAAGATAGATTAGATTTTGTATTTGAATAACTTTGGCCTATAAAAAAAAATATTTGTAAAGGTTTCTAAGATTTTTTTTTTTTTAACTCTTTCATATTTAACAGTTGTTATGCCTTAGATATTTTCGAAATATCTTTTAAGGGCACTATATGCACCCGCGTGCCCCGCCCCCCAAAAGCTCGGTGTAGATTAATAAATTCTACAACTTTATTTGACTGAACCTCATAAAAGATGGCAGATCTGTTTTCTCGTGGGAAAGGTTATTATTTTATCCATTTTACAATATACGTCCGGGTGGAGTAATGACTCCGCTCCTATTGGTCTTAGCATGTTGATATATAGTCTATAGCTTTCCTCGATAAATGAGCTATCTCACAATGACAGAATTTTTAAAATCGAAGCGGGACGTTATATATTTCCATACAAACTTTTATCCTCTCTTTCCTATTGTTATTTTACACCATTGAGGGTAAAACTGCTTGCTATTAGCTATAAAAATGATACTTCCATACAAATGTTCATCCCTCTTTCAACCCTTTTTTGCATTAAAAAGGGCCCGCTAGTTAAATATACTCATTTGATGTTGGTGAGACGGATGCCCCGCCCTCTAGTTTATGCATCATAAATTGTGTCGACTTTGTATTTTCACATAAGTGCATTCTCCGCCACGCTGTTTCAAATACCCGACCCGCTTGCCGTCGCGCGCGCATTCATTACGCACAATTACCTCTATATACCCTGTGTTGAACCCGCTTTCGTTTTAAATGTAATATTAAGAACTATTTCTGCATCTTTCGCCGCATAATAAACATTAAGGGGACGTTCGAGGACTGGCAGCCGCAGCCAGGGGCGACTAGGTAAGTGAATAAGTGTATACACCCCATATCGATCAAATACTTTCACATTTTCATAATATAGAGGAAGTTAGACTGACACGCATCCCCGTGTTCAGTCATATCGAGTTCTCAAACCGCTCAGTGAGCATGGTTATTTACACATGATATCTATTTTAATTATTTACTTTTAAATACACTCATAAAATAGTGTCACCGTATATTTTTTCTTTATATTAAGTAATCTTATTAAAAAATTAAGTAGTTTAAATAATGACAAAATGTTTAATACAAAATTAAATCGTTTGTACGATGATTTATGTCTCAGATGGTAAGATTACCATTATAATAGAAAAAAGTCAAAACTCAAATTTTTAATAGTGCTAAAATGTATTGTTTCATGAAACAACCACATTTCACAACTAGTTTCTGAGGACTTCATTTATATACACAAAGTATGAGTAATTACTTGTTTCCTTTAGAATTTCCAGTTGAAACAGCAGCCCCTCATCTCGAGTACAGAAACAATAAAAGTCTAGACGCATTCAGTACACGATCTACTTATTTTATTTTGCTAGTACAAATAGATACTTACATACTACGTGATTAAACTATTTAACTCATTTAACCTTTTCCATTCAATACATTAAAAAGAGGCTGGGGTGTTCATAAAATATGTCATACAAAATTTTACCTTTTTAGACTTCCCTTTGTTTACGCTATCACATTTTCGCAACCCTTTTATATGGCACCATGAATGATAAATCTTCTCTCTCCTGTGATGTACAAATATATACATACAATACTTATATATTTACATATATGACACGAGTGACTTTCTATCTCAAAAATAAAATGAAAATAAATCGAGACAAAAATTTGCAAAATTGTTTTATGAGCGGCGAGCATCGCGTTTTCTTAGACCCCTTTTCACATGTTGTCATTGTAAGCAACATCCCCTCCCGCCATAAGTGCGAACGCATTTTATGAACGGCCCCAACACTATACATAATGATAAGCACAATACATCGCAGCCGCTTATATCGTTCCGACCTGGAAAGTTCTCAGCAGGATATGCACTGAGTGATCTCGGAACACATCAAACTAAAAGAGTCTTTGTGAAGGATTTATCATTTGTTGATGCAGCGATTTGATAATGTACAGATAACTTATCACTCCCTTTGATTACTTCCTGTAGTCTGACTGATCTCTGAACGGAATTTACAGGAGCCACGCTGAATCTATTACTGGTTTCAGCATGAATGGGGGTACTACTACCCTCTCACAGGACACCAACTTGAAGTAACGGTGCTTGCGTCGTTGTATTTCGTTCGGTCAGTGAGAGTGACGGAGGGCCACCTCGCCTCATCCCTTCTACCTCCCTCTCCTCCCAAACAAATGCTGGTGTTGTTTGTGTCTAGCAATTGCGACTCCTCTGGTGTTGTTAGTGTCTATGGATGGTGGTGATCGCTTAACATGACCCACCTGTTCTTTTGCCTCATATAATATAAAAAAAGGCACATCTAATCGTGCTATTATGGTGAGTATTATAATACTATTACATGTTGTAATCGGATCACCAAACTTACCACCCTGAATGAAAGATATTATGATTTACTCAAAATCGATTTGCGTACCTGTCTTTCTATTATGAGAATATAAATTGGATTCTACTAATTAATTTATAAGGAAATGTAACAAAATATAAAGCCACACAAGAATTCAAAGTCAGAGTGAAATCAATTTTATTCAATTTAGAGCTTGAGAAGATACTTATAAATGTCAAAGATGCTACCGGTTCGGAAAACATTTCTGTCGGAGAATGGAGCAGTTATATCCAAGAACTCGATGATGCTTATTATAGTATTTAAGGTTTCGAATTAAATAATAATTATAAACACTCCCTGACAGTTTGTTTCAGATGGTGGTGGAGTACTTACTTACTTTTCTTCTCCACTTCGGTCTGTCTTTGACATCGCCTTCGGTAACTTGGCATTCTTTCATGCCTTTTGTCCTACAATCTTGCAATTTATTTTGTTCCTGCTTCTGAGTCCTAGAAGGGACAGTTGTAGTGTTAAATTCCCTAAGTAGTCTAGTGGCTTTCTCGCACAGCCAATTTTCCTGAATGTTATCGGCAATCTCGCACGTATTCATTGTGGATTTTATTGAGCTGAGTTATGCCACGCATCCACCGTAACATCTTCATTTCGGCAACTTGAATAATATGGGTATATTTATTTGCAGCCCATGTTTCACTGCCAAATAAATAGCCACTGCAAATAATAATTATATACATTTCGATAATTATAATGATTTCCGAATCACCAATATTTCTAGTATAATAATTATCACTAGTCGATGCCTGCGATTTCATCTGCGTTGTCCTGCGCATGCTTAACACATAGCTGGCCGCATTTTTCCATAACAAGCAATAAGCATCGCTGAACGCGTAACGCCCATAAAAATCATAGTTTCTTAAATCTTTAGGAACTTTGCATTAGATGAAGCTAACGACTAATTCTTTTTTTAGGTCAGGACCACGTGTCTAAAAAGTAAAACTAAAAAACTTACCAAAATCTATGATATCTATGATATGGCTTATTGGATAACGTGTTCGAACATAGCGTCAGTGGGTGTTGTAGGTTTGGATCCTTGCAACAGAGTTGGGGTTGCCGGTAAAGGAAGACATCATGATGCCTGGAAAGGTCTTTCTAGCTTCACTGGACTGTTAAGGCGAGCGCTTAGCACACTTTCGAATTTATATGTTGAGATAGGATATCGCAAACACAACCTTGCGTCACGACAGCTGGCTGGTTACTGAATTTCGCTGAAATACTGAACATGGCGCGACATGCGTCGAACCCCGTGGGCGGCGCAATCAGCGCTCGGCGTACACCTTTACAGGTACCTATCCAACCTTCAACCCCTGTGGTCTGAAATTCGTCAACTATTTTATTACTAATTCATATAATACAATTGGAAGTATTCGTAAAGGCCGAAACGACGTCGACGTACTATCAATGTGTGACATGTTTCACCCAGTTTTATTTCGTTGAACGTTCGTGTTTATGTAGTGTTAAATTACAATATACGTATTACGATAAAATATATTTCTTGTTAATTTTTTTAACAACAATTATAATAGTTGGCTCAGATAAAATTTTACACGAATCTGTAAAAGCAAAAGCGTAAGTCTATGAATTTAATTTTTATTATATTATCTCTATACATAAAAGCTATTGTTGGTCCAGACCTTTTTGTCACTAGTTTTTTGGGGCACACAAATTTTCGAAAATTGTAAGTCCATATTTTTTTATGACCTTCTACTACAGAGAGAAACCACTTTGCGCGACGCGGTAACTGTTCAAGAAAGATAGATTAGATTTTGTATTTGAATAACTTTGGCCTATAAAAAAAAATATTTGTAAAGGTTTCTAAGATTTTTTTTTTTTTAACTCTTTCATATTTAACAGTTGTTATGCCTTAGATATTTTCGAAATATCTTTTAAGGGCACTATATGCACCCGCGTGCCCCGCCCCCCAAAAGCTCGGTGTAGATTAATAAATTCTACAACTTTATTTGACTGAACCTCATAAAAGATGGCAGATCTGTTTTCTCGTGGGAAAGGTTATTATTTTATCCATTTTACAATATACGTCCGGGTGGAGTAATGACTCCGCTCCTATTGGTCTTAGCATGTTGATATATAGTCTATAGCTTTCCTCGATAAATGAGCTATCTCACAATGACAGAATTTTTAAAATCGAAGCGGGACGTTATATATTTCCATACAAACTTTTATCCTCTCTTTCCTATTGTTATTTTACACCATTGAGGGTAAAACTGCTTGCTATTAGCTATAAAAATGATACTTCCATACAAATGTTCATCCCTCTTTCAACCCTTTTTTGCATTAAAAAGGGCCCGCTAGTTAAATATACTCATTTGATGTTGGTGAGACGGATGCCCCGCCCTCTAGTTTATGCATCATAAATTGTGTCGACTTTGTATTTTCACATAAGTGCATTCTCCGCCACGCTGTTTCAAATACCCGACCCGCTTGCCGTCGCGCGCGCATTCATTACGCACAATTACCTCTATATACCCTGTGTTGAACCCGCTTTCGTTTTAAATGTAATATTAAGAACTATTTCTGCATCTTTCGCCGCATAATAAACATTAAGGGGACGTTCGAGGACTGGCAGCCGCAGCCAGGGGCGACTAGGTAAGTGAATAAGTGTATACACCCCATATCGATCAAATACTTTCACATTTTCATAATATAGAGGAAGTTAGACTGACACGCATCCCCGTGTTCAGTCATATCGAGTTCTCAAACCGCTCAGTGAGCATGGTTATTTACACATGATATCTATTTTAATTATTTACTTTTAAATACACTCATAAAATAGTGTCACCGTATATTTTTTCTTTATATTAAGTAATCTTATTAAAAAATTAAGTAGTTTAAATAATGACAAAATGTTTAATACAAAATTAAATCGTTTGTACGATGATTTATGTCTCAGATGGTAAGATTACCATTATAATAGAAAAAAGTCAAAACTCAAATTTTTAATAGTGCTAAAATGTATTGTTTCATGAAACAACCACATTTCACAACTAGTTTCTGAGGACTTCATTTATATACACAAAGTATGAGTAATTACTTGTTTCCTTTAGAATTTCCAGTTGAAACAGCAGCCCCTCATCTCGAGTACAGAAACAATAAAAGTCTAGACGCATTCAGTACACGATCTACTTATTTTATTTTGCTAGTACAAATAGATACTTACATACTACGTGATTAAACTATTTAACTCATTTAACCTTTTCCATTCAATACATTAAAAAGAGGCTGGGGTGTTCATAAAATATGTCATACAAAATTTTACCTTTTTAGACTTCCCTTTGTTTACGCTATCACATTTTCGCAACCCTTTTATATGGCACCATGAATGATAAATCTTCTCTCTCCTGTGATGTACAAATATATACATACAATACTTATATATTTACATATATGACACGAGTGACTTTCTATCTCAAAAATAAAATGAAAATAAATCGAGACAAAAATTTGCAAAATTGTTTTATGAGCGGCGAGCATCGCGTTTTCTTAGACCCCTTTTCACATGTTGTCATTGTAAGCAACATCCCCTCCCGCCATAAGTGCGAACGCATTTTATGAACGGCCCCAACACTATACATAATGATAAGCACAATACATCGCAGCCGCTTATATCGTTCCGACCTGGAAAGTTCTCAGCAGGATATGCACTGAGTGATCTCGGAACACATCAAACTAAAAGAGTCTTTGTGAAGGATTTATCATTTGTTGATGCAGCGATTTGATAATGTACAGATAACTTATCACTCCCTTTGATTACTTCCTGTAGTCTGACTGATCTCTGAACGGAATTTACAGGAGCCACGCTGAATCTATTACTGGTTTCAGCATGAATGGGGGTACTACTACCCTCTCACAGGACACCAACTTGAAGTAACGGTGCTTGCGTCGTTGTATTTCGTTCGGTCAGTGAGAGTGACGGAGGGCCACCTCGCCTCATCCCTTCTACCTCCCTCTCCTCCCAAACAAATGCTGGTGTTGTTTGTGTCTAGCAATTGCGACTCCTCTGGTGTTGTTAGTGTCTAT
>MU159183.1:227593-242031 GCA_015888305.1 Antheraea pernyi
TAATTCATATAATACAATTGGAAGTATTCGTAAAGGCCGAAACGACGACGACGTACGATCAATGTGTGACATGTTTCACCCAGTTTTATTTCGTTGAACGCTCGTGTTTATGTAGTGTTAAATTACAATATACGTATTATGATAAAATATATTTCTTGTTAATTTTTATTAACAACAATTATAATAGTTGGCTTAGATAAAATTTTACACGAATCTGTAAAAGCAAAAGCGTAAGTCTATGAATTTAATTTTTATTATATTATCTCTATACATAAAAGCTATTGTTGGTCCAGACCTTTTTGTCACTAGTTTTTTGGGGCACACAAATTTTCGAAAATTGTAAGTCCATATTTTTTTATGACCTTCTACTACAGAGAGAAACCACTTTGCGCGACGCGGTAACTGTTCAAGAAAGATAGATTAGATTTTGTATTTGAATAACTTTGGCCTATAAAAAAAAATATTTGTAAAGGTTTCTAAGATTTTTTTTTTTTTAACTCTTTCATATTTAACAGTTGTTATGCCTTAGATATTTTCGAAATATCTTTTAAGGGCACTATATGCACCCGCGTGCCCCGCCCCCCAAAAGCTCGGTGTAGATTAATAAATTCTACAACTTTATTTGACTGAACCTCATAAAAGATGGCAGATCTGTTTTCTCGTGGGAAAGGTTATTATTTTATCCATTTTACAATATACGTCCGGGTGGAGTAATGACTCCGCTCCTATTGGTCTTAGCATGTTGATATATAGTCTATAGCTTTCCTCGATAAATGAGCTATCTCACAATGACAGAATTTTTAAAATCGAAGCGGGACGTTATATATTTCCATACAAACTTTTATCCTCTCTTTCCTATTGTTATTTTACACCATTGAGGGTAAAACTGCTTGCTATTAGCTATAAAAATGATACTTCCATACAAATGTTCATCCCTCTTTCAACCCTTTTTTGCATTAAAAAGGTCCCGCTAGTTAAATATACTCATTTGATGTTGGTGAGACGGATGCCCCGCCCTAGCGGCGTTCGAAGACGCTGCCCGCGGCAAGCTCGCGATACCCGCGATCCCGGATGTGCCGACTAGCCCGCTCGGTCGAGCGCTGCGTCGCAAGCGCAGCGAACCCGATGCAGGGGCCGCCGCGAATCGCCAGGCAACTAGTTAAGGGTGCACGGCATACCTCAGTTTGGGCTGTTACCGATACCCCAGATCTGACCTAGCTAAACTATTCTAAGCAATTGAAATTGAATTATTCACAAACGCTTACATGTATATCGGATGTGACGGCTGGCGCTCTCACTAACCGAACGAAACATGAGTTTGTTGTCCAATGCTAAAATCTATAAAGTATTTTTTAAAATCAGTAGGAATTGAGTGATGCGCACACCAGGAGAGATTTCTATTGATTTACTTATATATGAAAAGTTTTCTTCACAGAAATATAAGAATTTACTTTTATTATCCAATTGCATAGTTACTTTCTTAATTTTTCCATTTGCGACAAAACGAAATATAAAATAAAAAGCAAGAAACGCTTTGAACAAAGCCACGCAATTCCAGAGAACATTATGTGGTCTGTATAAAAATAAAAAAGTATTCCTGAGCGTAACTGACTGTCATAGTATTCTGGTGTTTTAACTACGATTCAAATTGTCTTGGCGTCTACTAAAGTCACTCGATTCTATTAGACTGAATTGAATTGAAATTACATGTTAAATCCATAATAATGGCCTATAAAAAAAAATATTTGTAAAGGTTTCTAAGATTTTTTTTTTTTTAACTCTTTCATATTTAACAGTTGTTATGCCTTAGATATTTTCGAAATATCTTTTAAGGGCACTATATGCACCCGCGTGCCCCGCCCCCCAAAAGCTCGGTGTAGATTAATAAATTCTACAACTTTATTTGACTGAACCTCATAAAAGATGGCAGATCTGTTTTCTCGTGGGAAAGGTTATTATTTTATCCATTTTACAATATACGTCCGGGTGGAGTAATGACTCCGCTCCTATTGGTCTTAGCATGTTGATATATAGTCTATAGCTTTCCTCGATAAATGAGCTATCTCACAATGACAGAATTTTTAAAATCGAAGCGGGACGTTATATATTTCCATACAAACTTTTATCCTCTCTTTCCTATTGTTATTTTACACCATTGAGGGTAAAACTGCTTGCTATTAGCTATAAAAATGATACTTCCATACAAATGTTCATCCCTCTTTCAACCCTTTTTTGCATTAAAAAGGGCCCGCTAGTTAAATATACTCATTTGATGTTGGTGAGACGGATGCCCCGCCCTCTAGTTTATGCATCATAAATTGTGTCGACTTTGTATTTTCACATAAGTGCATTCTCCGCCACGCTGTTTCAAATACCCGACCCGCTTGCCGTCGCGCGCGCATTCATTACGCACAATTACCTCTATATACCCTGTGTTGAACCCGCTTTCGTTTTAAATGTAATATTAAGAACTATTTCTGCATCTTTCGCCGCATAATAAACATTAAGGGGACGTTCGAGGACTGGCAGCCGCAGCCAGGGGCGACTAGGTAAGTGAATAAGTGTATACACCCCATATCGATCAAATACTTTCACATTTTCATAATATAGAGGAAGTTAGACTGACACGCATCCCCGTGTTCAGTCATATCGAGTTCTCAAACCGCTCAGTGAGCATGGTTATTTACACATGATATCTATTTTAATTATTTACTTTTAAATACACTCATAAAATAGTGTCACCGTATATTTTTTCTTTATATTAAGTAATCTTATTAAAAAATTAAGTAGTTTAAATAATGACAAAATGTTTAATACAAAATTAAATCGTTTGTACGATGATTTATGTCTCAGATGGTAAGATTACCATTATAATAGAAAAAAGTCAAAACTCAAATTTTTAATAGTGCTAAAATGTATTGTTTCATGAAACAACCACATTTCACAACTAGTTTCTGAGGACTTCATTTATATACACAAAGTATGAGTAATTACTTGTTTCCTTTAGAATTTCCAGTTGAAACAGCAGCCCCTCATCTCGAGTACAGAAACAATAAAAGTCTAGACGCATTCAGTACACGATCTACTTATTTTATTTTGCTAGTACAAATAGATACTTACATACTACGTGATTAAACTATTTAACTCATTTAACCTTTTCCATTCAATACATTAAAAAGAGGCTGGGGTGTTCATAAAATATGTCATACAAAATTTTACCTTTTTAGACTTCCCTTTGTTTACGCTATCACATTTTCGCAACCCTTTTATATGGCACCATGAATGATAAATCTTCTCTCTCCTGTGATGTACAAATATATACATACAATACTTATATATTTACATATATGACACGAGTGACTTTCTATCTCAAAAATAAAATGAAAATAAATCGAGACAAAAATTTGCAAAATTGTTTTATGAGCGGCGAGCATCGCGTTTTCTTAGACCCCTTTTCACATGTTGTCATTGTAAGCAACATCCCCTCCCGCCATAAGTGCGAACGCATTTTATGAACGGCCCCAACACTATACATAATGATAAGCACAATACATCGCAGCCGCTTATATCGTTCCGACCTGGAAAGTTCTCAGCAGGATATGCACTGAGTGATCTCGGAACACATCAAACTAAAAGAGTCTTTGTGAAGGATTTATCATTTGTTGATGCAGCGATTTGATAATGTACAGATAACTTATCACTCCCTTTGATTACTTCCTGTAGTCTGACTGATCTCTGAACGGAATTTACAGGAGCCACGCTGAATCTATTACTGGTTTCAGCATGAATGGGGGTACTACTACCCTCTCACAGGACACCAACTTGAAGTAACGGTGCTTGCGTCGTTGTATTTCGTTCGGTCAGTGAGAGTGACGGAGGGCCACCTCGCCTCATCCCTTCTACCTCCCTCTCCTCCCAAACAAATGCTGGTGTTGTTTGTGTCTAGCAATTGCGACTCCTCTGGTGTTGTTAGTGTCTATGGATGGTGGTGATCGCTTAACATGACCCACCTGTTCTTTTGCCTCATATAATATAAAAAAAGGCACATCTAATCGTGCTATTATGGTGAGTATTATAATACTATTACATGTTGTAATCGGATCACCAAACTTACCACCCTGAATGAAAGATATTATGATTTACTCAAAATCGATTTGCGTACCTGTCTTTCTATTATGAGAATATAAATTGGATTCTACTAATTAATTTATAAGGAAATGTAACAAAATATAAAGCCACACAAGAATTCAAAGTCAGAGTGAAATCAATTTTATTCAATTTAGAGCTTGAGAAGATACTTATAAATGTCAAAGATGCTACCGGTTCGGAAAACATTTCTGTCGGAGAATGGAGCAGTTATATCCAAGAACTCGATGATGCTTATTATAGTATTTAAGGTTTCGAATTAAATAATAATTATAAACACTCCCTGACAGTTTGTTTCAGATGGTGGTGGAGTACTTACTTACTTTTCTTCTCCACTTCGGTCTGTCTTTGACATCGCCTTCGGTAACTTGGCATTCTTTCATGCCTTTTGTCCTACAATCTTGCAATTTATTTTGTTCCTGCTTCTGAGTCCTAGAAGGGACAGTTGTAGTGTTAAATTCCCTAAGTAGTCTAGTGGCTTTCTCGCACAGCCAATTTTCCTGAATGTTATCGGCAATCTCGCACGTATTCATTGTGGATTTTATTGAGCTGAGTTATGCCACGCATCCACCGTAACATCTTCATTTCGGCAACTTGAATAATATGGGTATATTTATTTGCAGCCCATGTTTCACTGCCAAATAAATAGCCACTGCAAATAATAATTATATACATTTCGATAATTATAATGATTTCCGAATCACCAATATTTCTAGTATAATAATTATCACTAGTCGATGCCTGCGATTTCATCTGCGTTGTCCTGCGCATGCTTAACACATAGCTGGCCGCATTTTTCCATAACAAGCAATAAGCATCGCTGAACGCGTAACGCCCATAAAAATCATAGTTTCTTAAATCTTTAGGAACTTTGCATTAGATGAAGCTAACGACTAATTCTTTTTTTAGGTCAGGACCACGTGTCTAAAAAGTAAAACTAAAAAACTTACCAAAATCTATGATATCTATGATATGGCTTATTGGATAACGTGTTCGAACATAGCGTCAGTGGGTGTTGTAGGTTTGGATCCTTGCAACAGAGTTGGGGTTGCCGGTAAAGGAAGACATCATGATGCCTGGAAAGGTCTTTCTAGCTTCACTGGACTGTTAAGGCGAGCGCTTAAGACATTCAGCCGATTTTATTCAGGCAACTAGTTAAGGGTGCACGGCATACCTCAGTTTGGGCTGTTACCGATACCCCAGATCTGACCTAGCTAAACTATTCTAAGCAATTGAAATTGAATTATTCACAAACGCTTACATGTATATCGGATGTGACGGCTGGCGCTCTCACTAACCGAACGAAACATGAGTTTGTTGTCCAATGCTAAAATCTATAAAGTATTTTTTAAAATCAGTAGGAATTGAGTGATGCGCACACCAGGAGAGATTTCTATTGATTTACTTATATATGAAAAGTTTTCTTCACAGAAATATAAGAATTTACTTTTATTATCCAATTGCATAGTTACTTTCTTAATTTTTCCATTTGCGACAAAACGAAATATAAAATAAAAAGCAAGAAAAATTGCGACTCCTCTGGTGTTGTTAGTGTCTATGGATGGTGGTGATCGCTTAACATGACCCACCTGTTCTTTTGCCTCATATAATATAAAAAAGGCACATCTAATCGTGCTATTGTGGTGAGTATTATACTATTACATGTTGTAATCGGATCACCAAACTTACCACCCTGAATGAAAGATATTATGATTTACTCAAAATCGATTTGCGTACCTGTCTTTCTATTATGAGAATATAAATTGGATTCTACTAATTAATTTATAAGGAAATGTAACAAAATATAAAGCCACACAAGAATTCAAAGTCAGAGTGAAATCAATTTTATTCAATTTAGAGCTTGAGAAGATACTTATAAATGTCAAAGATGCTACCGGTTCGGAAAACATTTCTGTCGGAGAATGGAGCAGTTATATCCAAGAACTCGATGATGCTTATTATAGTATTTAAGGTTTCGAATTAAATAATAATAAAATAGTTTTTTATAAATGTTTACCGCCCAACGAAGTGGGCGCTGGTCGGCTAGTATTATATATTTGCTTGTTCTCATCTCTTGACTATAATTACGCGCAAGCCTGAACTTACGGCTATACTCAGAGCGGCCAAAAAGATTAACGAGGACTCTAATAACAAAGTCTGTTGTCATGGCAACAACTTCTTTTACATCAGTACAAAAAATAATTGTGAGTTTTTGGCGGGATCTTAGTATGTCATGCAGTGGATTTTAAATTTTACTTGCGAGCCCTTCGAACGTTGTCCCGCCCTGATAATAATAAAAAAAACCTTGACCAATTATATGCTTAAACCTTCCTTATGAATCGCTTTATATGATAGTGAAAACCTCATGAAAATCCGTTCTGTAGTTTTTGAGTTCACCGCGAAGAGACAGACAGACAGACAAACGTGGCAGAGGATTTTGTTTTATAATATGTATTGATTCATAACCTCATGTTACTTGCCTCTATAATTTGTAATATTGGTGGTGTTTACGTAAATCGTTAGGTTATTGTGCACAGGTGAAGTGGATGGGAAATAATATCTCTGAGTATGAATTCTGAGATGCCACAAAACCTCCCTGGAAAGTTTAAACAAGGGGCTTACCATCTTGTTAGAATTTTGAAATTATCACAACACACAGGTAAATTTATTACTTAATTAACAATGGTAGTAACAATCTTTGTATACTTTTTGTAGGTGGTAGAGACACGCTGTAGGTATTAATAGTTTCAGCATGAATGGGTCGGCTCACCCGGGGGAGTACCACCCTCTCACAGAAAGCCAACGTGAAGTAACAGTGCTTGCATTGTTGCGTTTCGTTCGGTCAGTGAGAGCGCCGGAGCCCCACTTCCCTTCTCCCTTTCCCTTCTCCCCTTCCCCTTACACAGGCTGGCAACGCACTCGCGACTCCCCTGATGTTGCTGGTGTCTATGGACGGTTGTGATCACTTAACATCAAGTGACACATCTGTTCGTTTGCCAAATCTAGAAGATTGGTTGCCAAAAACAATCACATAATGAATACACGAAATCATACTGCCAATAAGTGTATAAATGTCAATTAATAAACATCTATTCCATGGAGGAACACAATGTAGTGTTGTTTTCTTAATTACGTCGGGCAGCAATTTAATCAACTCAAAGGATTTATAAAAAGGCGTAACGACGCCTCGAGGAGCGAAACAAGATTCACGTTGCCGCGATGGACCGAGTTATTCATTGTAATCCTAATTTATAATAAAATACTGCAATTAAAATTGAAAAATGAGCTTTAATGTTGTGTTATCATATAAATAATTGTTTGTTAAAGTTAAAAGAGTATTAGATCATTCAATTGCCTCGATATATGTGTTTCATCTCAGATAAGCTTTCTCGTTATCGAGTAAAAAAATTTCTAATTAAAAAATCAAAGATCTCATGTTCTTTAAATGAGAAATCGTGAACATACGCCTGATAATTTTAATATTAAGTGTTATTAATTTTTAAATATTTTCGGTGTGACTAATGAAAAGAATAATATTCAAGAAGTAGCACAATGTTTTTTGTCATTAAAGTTTTATGGAAGTATTTTTTTTTATTGTAGTACGGCAATATGACTGCTCTGTGCCTGATGGTAAGCACAGTACAATCCAAAAACAATGGCGACCACCGAGTGACACAGTATCCATCGCCGGTCGCCGCTGTCATGCTGGCCTGCAAAAGCCTGGATATGCGCAGGCTGATCCCGAAACGCGGCCCGCAGAAGCGAATCACTATGACGGGCTTTTTCGCCATATACATGGTGTTTATGACCCAGTCGGGCTGTAAAACCCTACCACACCGCTTTCGCCATTGCCTCGTCCGTTATTCAGCAGGGTGCACCACATACAGGTGGTTGGCTTGGATGTATTAAGTCTTCGTTGTTATTCGACACCCCTTACACGCCACTAAATGATCTAAAATAGATATCGGTTATTATATATTTATGTTAACTAATTATAAAACTGTGCTACTTAATATATACATTTATAATACTGTTTAGTAATACTAACATGTTTTTAATGCAATCATATTATAAACTGTTAATTTTATTTAATAGTACTATCATACGTAGAAGAAAAAGCGCGTTGACTTGTTGATTTTTAAGTAAGACTTTCCGTATTTTGTGTAAATTATGTTATCAATATGTAATATTAAAGTCCACTTGAAGAAGCGTAAATATAGTCTTTATTACTTTTGAAATAGAGCAGTAAACATTCTCTTTTTTTTTTTTTTTATTTACGTGGGGAAATCCCTTATGGATACGCCACCCTCTCGGGGGAAAGGATGGGTTATGTCCGACTCGCACAGACTAAAACCCCACGGTGTACCGTCCGACCGTATTGTTGGGGCGGCAAGGGATCGAACTAAGCTATTCCCCTTAGATAGCCGCCCCAGCAGTCCGCCCGGCGGTAGGTGGCCGCCGGGCTCCATCCTAATAGGGAGACAGACTGGGTACACACCAGCTGCCTCTCCTCGCCGACCGGACCCGTGCAATGAGGAGATGGGCCCCCCGGCCCACCCCCTCAGGTCCGGCTATGGTGGTGGGAGGAGAAGGGCAAATCGCCGCCTCCTCCCTCCGGTCCTCCGTTGGCGGAGACGGCCACTCAGAGGGTCATCTTCGCGGACCCTCTCCGCCGCCTCCTTCTGCGAGATGACGTCCTCGCAGAAGGTGGCCATCGCAATCCATGCCTCTTCGCTGCCGAGCATGGCCGAAACCACACTCGGCAGCGACAAATCCAGCCCTACCGCCGCAGTCAGAATGCGGCGCTGTCCCTCCCACGCAGTACACTCAGACAGGGTGTGCTGCGCGGTATCCTCCGCAGCGCCGCATTCATGGCATGCGGCGGTTGGCTCCCTACGAGCGATCTGATGCAAGTACCACCCGAAGCAACCATGCCCGGTGAGTACCTGCACCAGTCTGAACGACAGGGAGCCCCAACGTCTCCCTATCCAATCCGGCAGGACCGGGCGGACGGCGTCAATAGTGTAACGTCCATACCGCTCGTCCGCCAGGTCCCGCCTCCATCGTTCCTTCGCCTCCTCCCGGCCCTCCCTTCTCTTGGCCTCAATCTCGCTGGGAGCCGGAGGCTCCCCGATACTCTTTCTTGCCGCCGTAAATTCGTACACGGCGGCAAGAACTCCCGCCTCCAGCTCCCAGGGCAGGGAGCCGGCGAGCGCAAAAGCCGCCGCGGAGGCCACGGTGCGGTATCCCCTGATCGCCCTCAGAGCCACTATGCGCTGCGCAGCGCGCAGCGCTCTCACATTAGCGGCACCAAGAGCGTCGGCCCACACCGGGGCACCATAGACGGCCATCGCCCGTACGACCCCCATATATAGTCGGCGGCACCCAGCATTCGGGCCCCCTATGTTGGGGAGCAGTCGGCCGAGTGCCGCCGCCACCCCCACAATTCGCGGTCTGAGCCCCTCAAAGTGGGGCTCAAACCGCCAGCGTCCGTCCAGGGTGAGGCCCAGATACTTCATCTGGGTCCCCACCCTGATTCGGGCACCCTCCACCATTATGTGGGCCCCAGGTGGAGGCCCTCGCCGAGGCCCATGAAATAGTAGGGCCTCGGCCTTCTCGAGGGCCACTCTGAGACCCAAACGCCGAATGCGCCCGACCACGAGGGTTGTGGCCATCGTGGCCAGGCGCTCCACCTCCTGCCAACTTTCCCCCCGGGCTACGATGACATTCTCTGACATAACCAATAATGATTTCGCCTGAAATTGTAAGTAAACACAATGAAAACACAGTAAAATATTTTTGAGCTTAATCAGTAATCCAGAATTACATTTCGCATAATAAAATATTAAAGTTCTATTTTCACTTTGCTAATAAAAATATAAGGCTAGCCGTAGAAACTAACTGACCGTAATAAATAGTCCACTTGAAAACCGCGTTCCAATTTGGTATCTATTTGTGCTGGCCGGCGGCGAATTCTACGGTTTTATTTAATGGCTCAATCGCTTCTTTATTCTGTTAAAATACAGAAATGTTTCACTTAAAGTGGTATTATTTCGTATATTCTTTTTTACGAATCTATATAAAATATGTGTAGTCATGTCATAGGTTCTGTTACAACTTTATTATTTTTCATTTTTTAATACTGGCCATCTATACTTCGAATAATTTTGAAAATAGAAATTTCGCGATTTTGAAAACAAAAAATAAATTAGTTTTTATTAATTCTCAAAGATGGAGTCGTAAAAGCGAGATAGAATTAGGAATAAGAATTTCATCAGAATTTGAAGTCTTTCCGAGCATCTCTAGTTAAAGCAGCAACAGAGATAGATATGAACGTGATACTTGCTGCAATGCATGACTGTCCGAGTCGATTAAGCGCATGTAAACAAAATAAGGGAGGGGATTTTAAATAATGTAAATAAAATTGTATTGTACAATTAATTACCTTTCATCGCATATATAGCTTTTAATCAATGATCAAAAAGTGTATAATTAATTAAATTAAAGTTTTTGACAGCATTTATGACCCAATTAGATATACCTTGACTACTCTGCCATAATAAGTATATAATTGATGCGTGATGTTAAGAATTTGGTAGATTGCACACACTATAGACAGGACATAAAATATTAATTGAAACTACGGGAGGTATGAAACACTAATAGGGATTGCATGGTCATAAATTTTTAATTTGAACATTATAGTATAAGATTATGCCAGTGTAAGAATGTGGCTTAATATTATATTGGATAACATTTTCTTTGGCTGACAGATTTGACCATTTCGTAGATCGGAATACTACGCACTTAACTACAAATATAATTATGTAAACAATGTTAGTGAGAGCAATTGAAAACTCGCGTAGTTCAAGAGCCTAACACAAAAGCTCGGTACGTGAAGATAGCAAACGCGAAGCACCTTCAAATAAAGTGCACGTAATTGTCAAGGCAAGTAGTGTGGGGTAAATTCGCAATTATTTAGCGGCGAGACATAGGGGAATGGAGAGGCCTTGAGCCACCGCCAAGAGCGCTCGCCGTCATCCACGCGACCGTGCTAAGAACTACCCGTTTCTATGTATTTATAAGGTTTTATGTACGCGTCATTGCTTTATATTTTCATGTCTTTATTTCTGTCTCAACATACATTTACGAAAATTACATATAGTATGTTTATTAAATATTTTCATGATTGTATTTGCTTTTATTAATATACTAGCTGTGCCCGCGACTTCGTCTACGTGTAACCTGATTAATATTAATACAAAACGGTGATTAATAAAATCATCTGAATGTATTTAGTCCATTTGCCTATCTATGCGTCTGCGGCGTCGTTAAAATGACAATAACCTTTTTTTATTTTATTTTTATTGTAACACGGCAAAATGACTGCACTGTGCCTGATGTAAACACAGTACAATCCAAAAACAATGGCGACCACCGAGTGACACACTATCCATCGCCGCTCGCCATTGTCATGCCGGCCTACGAACAGCTGGATATGCACAGGCTGATCCCGAAACGCAATCCGCAGAAGCGAATCACTATGAAGGGCTTTTTCGCCATATGCATGGTGGTTGCGACCCAGTCAGGCTGTAAAGCCCTACCACCCCGCTTTCGCCATTGCCTCGTTCGTTATTCAGCAGGGTGCACCGCGTGAAGGTAAGGTTGGCTTGGGTGTCTCAAGTCTTAGATGTTATTCGACACCCCTTACACCCCAGGACACCACACTTACAACCTTTGATTGAGTTGAGTGATTATAATGAAACAAGGACTAAGTTACTATCGAGGATATGCTTTATGATTTTCTTGAGGTTTTATGGTCAACCTAATGCTTTAGCAGTGATGAGTGTTCATACAAACAGACAGACATTTCTAAAAACGAATGAATAGAACATGCAACAAGTTTATTCACAAAAATCGAGAAAGTATAATCTCGTTAGATTTTCATTCATATTATATGTATAGATTTGGTTGACTCGATTTACGTAACAACTGAACTATTAAAGAATAATTAGCAGAAACAATTACTCATATTAACCTTCTTATTTTGTCACCTTTAATTTTTATATCATTCATATATACTAAGTCGTAATGTCGTGGTGAGTGAGCGATTTGACCGGTGAAATGTCAATTCGATTTCCACAGGTGCGGCGAACCTTTCGCTTTATCTGCATTTTAAGGAATTAACGTAAGTTTATTAATTTAAATTGGTATCACTATCAGCTTACGGAGAAGGAAAACATCGTGAGGAATCTTGACCCTGGGAAATGTTCTTGCAGTATTACCGTATGTGGAAAAATATGGAACTGGATTTATTGAACTATCAGCTCACGGAGACGGAAAATATCGTGAGGTATCTTGAACCTGGGAAATGTTCTTGCAGTATTACAGTATGTGGAAAAATATGGAACTGGATTTATTGGGGTTTCAAACCGCCAATACGTCGTGGGATGGTCTGGTGATTATACTCACACCTTCGGACTTCCTACAGGCTGCTGTGAATGTGAACATATAATTAACAAAATTATCTTCGATCGTATGAGCAAGAGCTGGTTATATATCTTCTTTTATATATAAATTTATTTTGTTCGTGTGTATGGCACTGAACTCCTCCGAAACGGTTGGACCGATTTTGATGACATTCTGTGTGCGTGATCCAGTGGATCCGATAATGGTTTAGATTGGACCCGATAGGTGGCGCTGCAGTTGGCTTTTAGGATTTTTTTAAATTATCAAGTCAGGACAACATCCGCCGGGCTCGCTAGTACAATATATAAAACCCAATTTGAATCGATTTGGTTTGCGAATATTAAAAAGAAAACACCTATAACAAACTTTTTCCACAATAAATTTGTTTAAATATAG
Source organism: Antheraea pernyi (assembly GCA_015888305.1). NCBI lineage: Eukaryota > Metazoa > Arthropoda > Insecta > Lepidoptera > Saturniidae > Antheraea > Antheraea pernyi. The sequence goes on from MU159183.1 coordinate 240,605, forward strand.
CTTCTAGGCATCGTTTTGCTCTAGAACTTGTCATGAAAATTTATAGTTGAAATACCAAAAATTATATATATCGTGTAACTGACCGTACAATTAATTTAAAGGATCGTTACGCTAGATTACGATATCTTAATAGCAATAAATTCTAAAACCCTTCACACCCTTTCGGTCGAAATCCTTTAAAACGATGAAAAGCCATTTCAAGTTTCATATTCCTACCAATTAATTATCGAAGTTTATGGCCGCTAACTTTTCAGTTGCAGATTTCTTTAATTCTATGTATATTATATGATACTTTGTAATATTAAAACTACGTAAAATAAATAGAACATAATACATTTTCTACATTTTACACTTGAGTAAAGTATATACAAACATAATTATTAGTGTTCTCCCCTCCTATTCCCTGTCCTCTCCCTCCTTCCTCCCTTTCCTCCAAACACAGGATGGCAACACATTTTCCACTCCCCTGGTGTTGTTAGTGTCTATGAACGGTGGTGATCACTTAACATCAGGTGAACCACCTGTTCGTTTGCTGCTATGACATAAAAAAAGTGTATACGAATTCCATAGTGTAAATAGACTATACAGTAAAAAAAATCTTTATTACCAATTATCTGCAAGTTCACGCGCATTTTTTATGCTGTAATTAATTTCGATCCTTTATTTTATGTTATTAATATATATGAGTACATATAATTTATGGTTTGTAAGTAATTTATTAGGCTATGAAATTAAGGCGACATGCCGATAGTAAATTCATGTTTCTGACTTCCTTAATCTCTATTTTTATTTATCTAAGCTAAAAATGACGTATTTTCATACAAGATAAGGGATGAATTTTCAAAAATCCCTCCTTAGTGCTCACCTATATTGAAAAAGAACCCGCATACAAATTTTCACGGCTCTAGTTTCAATAGTTTGGCCTGTGCTTTGCTAAGTCAGTTTTCACGATCAGCAGCCTGTACGAGGCCCATTGCAGGGCCATGAACGTCTTCCCGAAGGAAGGTATCCCGTTATCACCACACCAACTTACGACGTATTAGCGATTTTATATTTTCTCACATACATTAGTACTACAAGAACACTTTTCAGGTTCAGGTTTCCTCGCGATTATTTTCTTCATCGTCAGCCGATAATGTTACTAATTTAAATTAGTAATTGTACTAAATTTCTTAGTACTAATCGGTCACTTATTCTTTCATATATGTGGATAGATCAATATAGTTGTATGTTGTAGCAACGGCATTCGTCTTATGATAAAATCAGTACAAAATAAGCACAACGGTGACCAACGAGAGAACGGTTCTATTATAAGATTTTTTTAAATAGATAAGATACAACTAATTCAGTTAAAGCATATTAAGTAGATGCAAATGACTACCAGTAAATTATTTTGCTATACGAGTACTCTATAACGTAATAACCAA
>MU159183.1:242383-258928 GCA_015888305.1 Antheraea pernyi
AGCACTAAGAAGGTTTCATGCAATAAAGACGAAACTTTTACGATATATAACTTTGTAATAAGTACGGGGACACTTTATCAGACAGCTTGTAAACACATTTGATACTCATTTTTAAAGGGAAGATTTTTAAACTTCATTACATTATTTATTAAAGTGCCCTTAATATTAGAAGTTACTATCTAACATTTTTATTTTTAATATTCTAAATATCTCGTCTAATACACCCATAACGATAATGAGAATAGATTATTGCTATGTTATGTAAGATTACTACAATGTTTTTTTTATAGTTGCACGGCAAAATGACTGCCCCATGCCTGATACATTCCAAAAACAATGGCGACCACCGAGTGACACACTATCCATCGCTGGTCGCCGCTGTCATGGCGGCCTGCGAAAAGCTGGATATGCACAGGCTGATCCCGAAACGCGACCCGCGGAAGCGAATCACTATGACGGGCTTTTTCACCATATACATACATGGTGGTTGCAACCCAGTCGGACTGTAACAACCTACCACCCCGCTTTCGCCATTGCCTCGTTCAGGTGAGGTTGGCTTGGGTGTCTCAAGTCTTATGATGTTATTCGACACCCCTTACACAAAATGAGCCTTCCAATAAAAGCAAAGAAATCACAGTCTAATATAATATGATTGTTCTAATTTCCCGTGACGTCATCATAGTGTTGTTATAAATACGAAGGTGAGTTTGTTTCTACGCTTTCACGCCTAACAACTCAATCAATTATCAAGAACTACAGATTTAAAAGTATAAATGTTTATTATGTTTTTACACACTTACTGAATTCCAACAGATGTGCCATCTGTCATATTAGCGAAGCGCTACTACGTATGTGTCACATCGCCAGGGCTTATGTGCTATTATACTTTTTAGCGTGTATTTTTTATTGACGATTGTTGTCATTATAGAAATGTTCATAAAATTCGTATGATATGTGTAGGATTTTCGCGATTTGATTGTTTTTACCGCGAGCAATAACAGCGACAGGGGTTAGATCTGAACCAGCAATAGTTCGTATCAGGGTAACCCACTTACCGCTGGGATAAAATGACTGTCTAACTTTCAAGATATCGTCATGATTCTGCAACGTGACTAATATAAATTTATTACAATTATTTTTTGTTCGAATAATGCTTTTTAGCTACAATTTGCAGACATGTTTTGAGTAAAGATTGCTGTGCACGTACTTAGTAGTAAAAACATAATGAATATCAGTTTTTTTAAATACGAAAAGGTAATTCATAACGGTCAATAAAACTGTAGATAATAAAAACGATGTATATTTTTGTTGCTTCGAAGAACGTTACTGATTTTTTTTTAAATCAATTATTTACTATTATTTCTTTTAATAACCACATGTTAAGGTTTTAGATTTAGAAAGGCTCAAAGAAGAGTTAACGACTGTTCGGCTACCATGTACCATGTTCAGTACCATGTTGTTGTACACTCCGTAATCTATTAATTTGTGACGGTTAGGGAAAATAGAGATAAACTTAGAACTAAGGCCGGCAACGCACTTGTAACTCCCCCGGTGTTGCTAGTATCTATAGATGGCGGTGATCACTTACCATTGGGTGACCCGTCTGTTCGTTTGCCTCCTATAGTATAAAAAAAACTAAGGAGATTCAGCGGGTGAAAACTTAAGTTACGCAGCTGTGGTCGATAGACCAGGTAGAGCCATGTTATTGGAGACGAACTATAGATAACATTTGTTCAATCCTCTAGAGGTGATGGAGAGCTCTCTAATGTTCTGACAGGTACAGGTGCTCCCAGACTACCATCACTTGGATGGTTTCTGTACTAGATCGTATTCAGGGAGCCCACTGTTATCGCGTTTCAAAACAATATTGCTACTGAGGAATGTACACTCTGTATAAGAAAAGTACCGCTATGCTCTGGTCGCGGTGTTATAAAGCCAACTTTTTTTTGTTTTTTTTTTTAACGTCGGGATATCCCATATGGATACGCCCCAACCCCCCCGGGGGAGAGGGTGGGTTATGTCCGACGACTCGCACAGACTAAAATCCCACGGTGTACCGACAGACCGTTTTGTGGGGGCGGCAAGAGATCGTTCGAGCTAATCAACCTTGTAGAGCCGCCTCCACGGTCCACCCGGCGGAATCCACTGTTATCGCGTTTCAAAGGAATATTGCTACTGAGGAATGTAAACTCTGTATAAGAAAAGTACCGTTATGCTCTGGTTGCGGTGTTATAAAGCCACCTATACTTACCCAGCTTATTCAGTCTCATTCACGGCAAGGAGGGCTTACGGGATGCTATGCTGTTTTTTGAGGAGGTATATACATATAAGCAACCACGGAGAGGGCATATTGGTCTGGCCCTTGATGTCGCCCACTCTAGCTTAGACAGACAGATGAAAAGATGGCACGCTATATGCTCTTCTCCGCCCTAGTTGAGAGACACAATACAAATTGCAGTAGTTTGTCCATCTGAGTGTCAGGTTAGACTGAACTGTTTCTTTCGCACATAAGCTAAGTAGACTCTGGCAATGTGACACATACGTATTAGCGCTTCGCTAATATCACAGATGGCACATTTGTTTGAATTTAGTAAGTGTGTAAAAACATAATAAACATTTTTAATCTGTAGTTCTTGATAATTGATAGAGTTGTTACGCGTGAAAGCGTAGAAACAAAAACTCACCTTCGTATTTATACCAATAGCTATGATAACTAGGATTATTGAAAGATGTCAGCATATCTTTCGTCCGATGACATGTACTTATAAGATTTCTCGACTGTAGACAATCAGAATCAATAGTAGTAATAATATTCGTTCAAAAGGGCAGACTAAGGGATTCGTCTACAGTGCCAATTCTAAGGTTATTGATCATATAAACAATTCACTAACATAACAAAGAATTACCATAACTACTAGCAGAGTTCTAAGGTCAATCTAAGGACCATTGTCACGGACTTTTAAAACATTACTAATCTAAAGCACCAACCTCATAACATTTAACGTTTTCAACATTTGCTAATATTTTTCATTATCAAGGGACCACAAGCGATTCAGTTTCAGGTTTCTTTAAATAAGTATTTCAAAAAAGAAAGTCAGACAGCTTTGTGCCGGGCGGACGGAGTCCACTGTGAACCGCCCGAACCGCTCGTCCGCCAGGTCCTGCTGCCACCTGTTATAAAGCCACCTATACCTACCCAGCTTATTCAGTCTCATGCTCGGCAAGGAGGGCTTACGGGATGCTATGCTTTTTTTTGAGGAGGTATTAACGTATGAGGAACCACGGAAAGGGCATATGGGGCTGGCCCTTGATGTCGCCCATGCTTGCTTAGACAATCAGATGAAAATATGGTACGCTTTATGCGCTTCTGTCCTCCGCCCTAGTTGAGAGACACATTTCAAATTGCAGTAGTTTGTCCATCTGAGTGTCAGGTTAGACTGAACTGTTTCTTTCGCACATAAGCTAAGTAGACTCTGGCAATGTGACACATACGTATTAGCGCTTCGCTAATATCACAGATGGCACATTTGTTTGAATTTAGTAAGTGTGTAAAAACATAATAAACATTTTTAATCTGTAGTTCTTGATAATTGATAGAGTTGTTAGGCGTGAAAGCGTAGAAACAAAAACTCACCTTCGTATTTATACCAATAGCTAGGATAACTAGGATTATTGAAAGATGTCAGCATATCTTTCGTCCGATGACATGTACTTATAAGATTTCTCGACTGTAGACAATCAGAATCAATAGTAGTAATAATATTCGTTCAAAAGGGCAGACGAAGGGATTCGTCTACAGTGCCAATTCTAAGGTTATTGATCATATAAACAATTCACTAACATAACAAAGAATTACCATAACTACTAGCAGAGTTCTAAGGTCAATCTAAGGTCCAGTGTCACCGACTTTTAAAACATTACTAATCTAAAGCACCAACCTCATAACATTTAACGTTTTCAACATTTGCTAATATTTTTCATTATCAAGGGACCACAAGCAATTGAGTTTCAGGTTTCTTTAAATAAGTATTTCGAAAAAGAAAGTCAGACAGCTTTGTGAATAGATAAGATTAGAAAGTGTTAACTATATTTCATAATTACATAAGACCAGTAAAAATATATATAATGAATGAGTTCTGTCATCTAAATTACATACCCCATTAATTCCATTAGCGATTCAATTCCTAGAAGCAGGATCTGTATCGAACAATGATTCGATGATTCATACAAGCCATTGATTAATAAGTTTTTTTGGAAACAAATATTTTCTCCAGTGTAGTAGTATAATATTTAATGTAATGCCATATATTTTTATGTCTATAACGCAGTAAATGTATCATTTACAAATTTATTCATCATCATATCTGCTAAAATTACATATATGACAAATCAACTAAGCTTGTAACATTTTTTTTTATTGTAACGCGGCAGAATGACTGCATTATGGCTGATGGTAAGCACAGTACAATACAAAAACAATGGTGACCACCGAGAGAGAATCTATCCATCGCCGGTCGCCACTGTCATGCCGGCCTGCAAAAAACTGGATATGCACAGGCTGATCCCGAAACGCGACTCGCGGAAGCGAATCACTATGACGGGCTTTTTCGCCATATACATGGTGGTTGCGACCCAGTCGGGCTGTAAAACCCTACCGCCCCGCTTTCGCCATTGCCTCGTTCGTTATTCAGCAGGGTGCACCACGTGCAGGTGAGGTTGGCTTGGGTGTTCCAAGTCTAACTTCTAACTAATTTTACAATGAGGTTCGATGTGATGGTGATTAGAAATAGTAGTACCTAAAATAATGTAATAGATTCTAAAATTAACCACGTGGAGTTAATGAATTTTGCTTAAGTATTTCATTTATAACAAAGTGAACTGTTTTGTGTTATTGGTAAAATAATTATACTTGTTAATATAATGTGTTTAATAACGGAGTTGTAATTTCCGGACGTAGCTTCAAGTAGCAATCATGTTATATTTTAATTGTATTTTACAAACTTGAAACAAGAAGCGATCAGTTAAAGCGAAGACAGTTAATCAAGTTGCTTGAATTTATTTTTGTTCTATCTGTTACATCGTTTTAGCAAATTGTACTCAATTCGATTTACGTGCTTAAAATAAGAACATACCCTTATGAGTTATAAATACGTATGATTTAAATACTGGCTAAGTTTGTGAACATATTAGATAGATTATTAGGAAGCTATAATAAAAGTAATCTTCTTACTTCCAAGTTAATTTGCGTTATAATTTGTTTATACAAGTTAAATTTTATGTTATTAAGACTACGAGCAATAAACTTAATAAAGATTCTATTTCAAATTATCATGAGAAAAACGGATTTATAACTATCAATTTTATTCTTATAATTGAATGTAAAAATATTAATAATTCGTAATTAAATCCGTGAAAGTTTAACGAGTCTTTGTTAAACTTACCTTAAATTACTATTAAACATCTGTCCAAAACGACAGCCATCGACAATTCCAAGACAATACAGATTGACGCATAAACTTCGGTACAATTTCCCTTTATTCTACGAAATTAAACATTCAAACCTCAATTATCGGCCGAGAGTCCAATTTTAAATGCAATTTACGGTTAATTAGACACTTAACTACAGAAGCTTTGGGCCTGTGGAGTCATGAGCCTCAGAGGAAGTTTGGAATGGGGGCGTTAATGCCGTCAGCAACGGTGTGCCAGTAGTGCGGCAAGATTCTCGGGCTGGACTATGACTCTAATATGCTATAACCAACACTGGTCACCACTTCTACACTTCTATCTGTATACTTATGAATTTTATATTTATTTTCTTATATAGCTTCTGTAATAAAGTTTAAAGCGTCCTGTGACAATTTTCTCTACAGCAGTGTTAATGGAGTTTTTTTTAAATTTTAGATTGTCAAAGTAATGTCACTGTGCTTAATGAAGAACACAGTGCAATATAAAAAAAAACGACGATAATCGAGAGATCCCAGCTTTGTCGTCAGTCACCATTGCAAGCTCTTTTACAAGCAATATACACTGGCTGATACCGAAACATGACAAATAGAAAGAGAGGCACTGTGGCATGTGCATGATAGTGCCAATTGGTTAAAGGCACTTTATCAACCCGCTTCCGGTATAACTTCATCGTGCGTTCTAATCTTATAGAATTAAATTTCCTTTTTAAACAACTGAATGTTTAAAGGAAAATAGGACAAGAAGGGGAAGAAACAGAAACCAGGTCCGTTTGTAGGCGTCTGAGTCTGTCGGTCTGGGCGAAGTCGTAATCGGTGCTAAATTGAATAATTCACGAATTACAGCGCGTCGTGGTCTAGTTAGGAATATAAATTCGTTCCTAGGATCACCATACGATGTTAGTTGCGTTTCCCTCAGTGAGTACTTCGAATTCATTAGTTATATATTTACGTTAAGCTTTCTTAATTAGCACTCATAAATATTACAATCTTACCCAAGAAACAAACAGTTATAAGTTTTTCTACGTAAAGTTCTGTATGCTTGATAATAAAGAAATAGAATGAACCTATATAACGAGTAACAATATAAATAACCAGTACGATTATACTAACGAGTTCATTTTAAATTTAAGTCTTTCTTTTTATTGTTAAATCTTGAATTTACATAAATAAAATCAAGTGTAGCATTGATGTAAGTGTATTACTTCAGAACAGCTGCATTTATTTAGCTAAATATTTTGTTTGAGCCTGTAATTGTCATCAGGACAAGGTTTCTATGAGAAAATGTTTGAAAAAATATATGGAAAAGTGAAAAATTTGGGTTAAATAATTTCCATATAAAAAGTGACTGAGACAGAAGAGAATAGGGAAGATCATCAATAATTTTGACAGGTTTGTTACATTAACGAGTAGTTGTTCAGTTGTCATTATATTTTATTACGTGGTCATACATCAAAGGAACCACTTGGTCTTATTCTTTTGGTTAATACGACCGCGTAACCGCGACGGGAGCTAGTTATAAATTAAAATATAAAAAGAGGGGTATCATCAAAACACACGGTAGAAGTAAAGCTATTATATTATAGGGAAATATTTTATTAAAAAAAGTTTGTGTGTACTTATGTACACGCGTTAGAAGTTATACTTCTTTACTTAAAAATCTTTTCTAAAATTTTTCGTGACGGTGTGCGCTCGCATCGTAATAACTTCAGGGTGTTGGTTTTTCGTGACGGTGTGAGCGCGCTTCGTAAAAATTTACTCTCATCATTTTACAAATATAACAGAAAGCCAACGCCATGCGTTGCTCCCAGACGGTCCCCCATCTTATTACTAACCGCGCCCGACCTTACTTAATTTCGGTGATCAGACGAGAACTGGTGTTTTCCCATTACAGTATTTACTGATAGCACTTTTCTTCAAACAAAGATATTGATCATCAGAATTTTAAAGTTCTTCAATAAAATGTAAATTATCATAACTTATTTATATGTAGGAGTAATGCCAAAATCTTACAAAGTAATTAAGTTGAGATAAAGGTATGGATTAACAAAACTTTTGATCAGATGTTCAGGTAAAGTTATTATATTAATATTGTCTCATCCGCTCTCTTCACTTATTCAAATATCCGCAATGATCAAAACCAAAAGTTAAAATAATATTTTCAGGAAATTACTTTCTTCAAAAGGCTCGCCTACATTGACGCTAAAAGCATTCCAGAGCTTCTTTATCAACCGTCAACGAATATTAATTTAATTTGTTAAAAGTTTTTAGAACTTTTATGTAAAAAGGTAACGGCAAAAAAACGTGACGGTGTAACCAAAATCGTGGAAGTTAGTCTAAGCTTTTAAATTTGAGGAATAATGTTAAAAGCATCGCATTTATTTTCTTTGCTAATTAATTAATAAGACTTCCTTCCTACTCTCTGTAATTAAGGTGTCTTATCATGTTGTGTGGGTAATACGAGTTTGAATAGTGTGATAGATTATTCAAGAGTTTTAATACGCTGAGCTTAACATTATACCAATATCGTTATAGCATTACATACATTTAAAAAACATACAAAAAAAAAAAAAACAAACAAAAAATTGCTTGTTTTAATTATACTAGTGATCGAAATTTCACTTTTCTATTCGCCATAACAAGCGGTATAAAGTGTTTTCGTCACTTGTTAATATACAGATATCAACAGAATCAACAATAACATATGCAACAGAAAATAACGTGCTATAGATTTCAACGTTTCCCTCTCTTTATATATTTCGTGTACATTAAGAATATATTATCTTAATAATAATCATAAATACAGTGGTACAACAAAATAATCCCAAGGAGTGTTGATGTCAGGCAGGCGGCCGATCATACAAATTAAGCCAAATCATACAGCACAACATGAGAAACATGTTGTACCGACCCTACGTATGTGGGATAGGGGTAAGAAGATTAAGAATATATTATCCTATTCTCTCACAGCCTTCAGATCTATATATACATATATACATTTATAGCTTTTTTTTATTTTTTTTTTATAGCATATGTTTTTTGTTACACATTTTTGTTAAATAACATTCAATTCATCCCGTCCCAAAAGATGTAAAGATCTAACGTGACTGTATTATTTCGATTTTCGTAAAAAAAAAATGGCCCAGATGTCTAGTAATAGAATACATTTCAATCATTTTTAAAAATGTCTGTCTGTTTATTTGTATGAATACGCATCACTATGAAAATCATAAAGCAAATCCTCGAGAGTAACTTAGTCTTTGTCTCATTAAAATCGGTCTAGTCTATCAAAAGTTATTGTAATTTTAATGGCCCCGCGACTTAAGTATGAGAGAAAAGTAGATAAGCAAATGGACTAAATACGTTCAGATTACTTTATTAGACATTGTTTTGTACATCAGGTTCCAGGTAGACGAAGTTGCGGGCACAGCCAGTATATAATAAAGTTGTGGGGAGCTAATCTACCTATATTCGGCACATCGTATCGAGGCGTCGCGTCACATCGGTGCCAATATATAATATTTTTTGAAAGGCTGGAGCGTCATTCGCAGTATCTGAATTGGTCGGATAATCATATAGTCCAAATGATGTCTCTCAGGTCTTATTCCGAATATTCAATGTTTTATATGGTATATGTAGTTTCATAACAATTTGCGTTTAGATATATTATTATTATATTGCTATTGTAGTCGGCGTATGTATACTTTTGTGGCTTCGATATGAATACGATTATCATCATAATATTAATACGTGAAGCCAAATCTTTGTACCCCTTTTTGAGAGAAGTGCGCGAACGGATGAACGTGAAATTTGGCATAGTTAAAGTTTATATGGAGGAGAAGTGCAGAAAGCTATTTTATTTATATAAAATGTATTACAAGTATATTAAATTAATTAAAATATACATTACTCACACTACTGCTTGAATTTTACACAACATAGACACACATATAAATTTTGACAAAGTCATCCGTTATTTTACTCTTACGTTCCAATGACCTTTTTCAATATTTTTAACATGACTGACGTTGCATGGCCTTTGAAATCAACTGGACAAATTGTAGGTTAATTGTATAATAATATAAATATGTAAATTCATAACATACATTAATAATTAATTGATACATAATTTATGGAACCACTGAAATTATTATTATTCTCTTTGGTGTTATTGAATGTCAAATTGTTTAGGTGACAGGACTGCTTCCATTTTGCTTTATGTTGGCATAAGAGTAAAGCAATATTACAAAATTCAATCAATATTAGATGTATACAGGCCGGTACAATATGTATCGTTAATCTGACTCAAGCGTAATACGCCACGAGCATGTCGAGATCATCGGTGATGCGAATCCATAAGTTTTTCTCCTACGAAAAATCGCTCAACGCGGCTAAAGAAATTTTAATTTAAAAAATCCTAAAGATCTGCATGATATCGTCTTTATTTAGAGAATATCTACAACAGCATTAATTTAAAAAAAAGATATACGCTCTTTTTTATTTAGGACGTATTATTTGAATTTGCATCTCGACACGATATCAAATTGCAAAGTTTTATAACTCAATTCAATATGCACAATTATTTCTTCATTTAGTGTTTATAATCTATAATACAATTATATTTTTTAAGAGTACTTTATTCTTATATGCATGCAACAAATGCTCTTTCTTTTAATATTAACATTCTCTATGAAGGATAATTTGGTCTTTACGCTGTACCCTATATGTTGTTTTCATCCTTTACATATTAGTACTTGAAACTAAGGTATCAAATATATAGATAGTTGAAGCTTCTATCTGTTTTCCACTAGTCTATGCCTTCTCTTTGTGTTTATTTGTCGTAATTTTTACTTTAACGTTAAGTGGGCGCGACAAAGACCGACCGTATCCGTGTGGGAAGGTGCCAAGTGTTACGTGAAGCGTGAAAATTGTAGGAACGTAGCTTTTGGCTTATTCAATGTTTTAAGAATTACCGATAAAGTTTTTTTTAATAACTCTACGTTTTAACCATGTGGGGCTTTTAAAGATAATGTATATCAGGTAAATTTCCTTTTTTTCGTACTGACTACGCTATTCACCTGGTAGGGCCTTTACGGCTTCACTGGACTACTAAGGCGAGCGCTTAAGGCACTCAGCCGATTTTATTCAGACAACTAGCTCAAGGGTGCACGGCACATTTCGGCTTGGGCCGTACTTGATACCGCGGATCTGATCTAGCTAAACTATTGTAAGCTATTCATACATATATTCGTTTGTAAATCATACAATTGACTGCTTATATGTATATCGAATGTGAATAAATTTATAAAAATAAATTGACCTAGCAAGGTCTTAACAGTTTTACCGGACTACAAAGGCGAGCGCTTAAAGCACTCAGCCGATTTTATTTTACAACTAGCTCAATTGTGCACGGCACACCTCGGCTTGGGCTGTTGCATGATACATACAATTCGCGATCTGTCTGAGCTAACCTTTTTTTTCCGGGGGACAGTGAGAGGGTTATGCCGGACTCTTACCGGCTAAAACCCCTATGCCGCTTGTGCGCGTATATGGACCATGGTACGGGCTCACAATTTGCATACATCGATGTCCCGTATTTTTTTTTAGCGTGGGGATATCCCTTATGGATTCGCCACCCTCCCGGGAGAATAGGTGGGTTATGTCCGACTCGCACGGACTAAACCCCCACGGTGTACCGACAGACCGTCATTGTTGGGGCGGCAAGTGAACGTTCTAGCTAATCTACCTTGTAGAACCGCCCCAATGGTCCGCCCGACGGAAGGTGACCGCCGGGCTCCTACCTATAGAGAGACAGACTGGGTACACACCAACTGCCTGCCCTCGTCCACCAGACCTGTGCAATGAGGAGATGAACCCCCGGCTCATCCCTTCAGGTGCGGCTATGGTGGCAGGAGGTAGAATGGTCATAGTCATTTTTTAGGTGGTAGAGCCACGCTGTAGCTATTACTAGTTTCAGCATGAATGGGTTGGTTCGTCCGAGTTAGTACAACCCTCTCACAGAAAACCGACGTGAAGTAACAATGCTTGCACTGTTGCGTTTCGTTCGGTCAGTGAGAGCGCCGGAGTCCCACCTCCCTTCCCCCTTTCCCTCCCCCCCATACACAGACTGGCAACGCACTTGCGACTCCCCTAATGTTGCTAGTGTCTGTGGACGGTGGTGATCAGCTGTTCGTTTGTCTCCTCTTGATATAAAAAAAAGAAAAAGTCCTATGTCGATACGTTCAGTAGTTTTGATGTGGTTCAGTCTCAAAATAACTGTATATACATATATATATATATATATATATATGCTTCTCGTAAATACAAATTAGTACTTAAAGTCATGATATATCACTGACTGTCACACTATTGCTTAATATAGGTTTGAATTGTACAACGAGACTGAAGTTGGAAAAAAAATGTGATAAAACCGTACCATGATAGCAGACCTGTCGCTTGTCTGTCTAATTGTGGATGTTACATTTAAAATCTGCCCCAAAATGTCTACTGCTATATTTCGATCCTTGTAATTGATGGTGAGTTCTATTTCTAGGCTTATTGTGTTCATATTTTCTGTTTCGTCATCATATCATCATGAGTTGTGATCTGAATATACATTTTTTTTTTTTTTTTTTATGTCATAGGTGGCAAACGAACAGGTGGGTCACCTGCTGTTAAGTGATCACCACCATCCATGCACACTAACAACCCCAGAGGAGTCGTAAGTGCGTTGCCATCTTTCGGAGGGAAGGGTTAGGGGAGGGAAAAGGAGAGGAGAGAGGAGAGGGGAGGGGAGATGGGTCTCCGGCGCTCTCACTGACCGAACGATTCAAAATCAAAATCGAAAAATAATTTATTCAATTTAGGCCCTAAGGCTTATGAACGTCAAAACTACCACCGGTTCGGAAATCAACCCCATCATGAAGAAGAACCGACAAGAAACTCGATCTGATTTATCTTTTTAACATATATATATTTAGTATACACGTCACAAACGTTTTTAGTGGATGCACAGAGATGAGTCCATTCCAGACATCACCGTCGTTCACATATTGATCCACTCTATAATAGCCTTTTGACACCGAATCCCGCTTGACATGGCGCTTAAACTCACAATCTGGCAAAGCGGTAATATCCTTTGGGACTTTGTTGTAAAACCTAACACTATTCCCTAAAAAACTTCTCTGAAACATGGAACAACCCGTTTGTCACAGTTTTTAGTATATAGATCATGCCGGTTTTTTTTTAATTCAGCTTTTCAAGGTACTTGCGGACATACATAAAATTATCAAGAATGTATTGGGAGGATAGAGTTAAGATACCGAATTCCTGAAACTTGGTCTTTAATGATGCGCACATTAAAAGTATACATTATTTTTTTAAATCATTAAAGTTATTGTTACAACTTACTGTCAAAGTCTAAGTTAAGAATGAGGTCAAGCGGCGCGACCGCATCTAGCGTTGCCGCTACCCCTGCAACCTCCGCCACCCCCGTTGCCGCCGCCGCCCTTGTCGGTAGAGCAAGCGTTGTTCTCAAAATAACGCGCGGCGGCCGTGCTATATCTGAAGTGTCTCACTACTTGAATAATTTATACGTTTAGCTCGTTTTGGAGTGCATTGCTTCCACGTGCCAAAGCTTGTACTCTGCACTATAAGTTCTGACGAGTTTCAGTGTGATAGTAAATAACGAATTAATGCTTTTCAACGCTGCTTGCATACAGTCGCTGATATTATCTTTATGTATAAATTTCTTCTGTACGTGTGTATGTTTTTTTTTATATCATAGGAGGCAAACGAACTGGTGGGTCATCTGATGTTAAGTGATCACCACCGTCCATAGACACTTGCAACACCAGAAGAGTCGCAAGTGCGTTGCTAACCTGTGTTTGGGGGAGGGGGAGTGGGGACGGGGAGGAAGGGGAGGTGGGTTATCCGGCCCTCTCGCTGACCGAACGAAACGCAACAATGCAAGCACTGTTACTTCACGTCGATTTTCTGTGAGAGAGTGGTACTACCCAGGACGAGCCGACCCATTCATACTGAAACCAGTAATAGCTTCAGCGTGGCTATACCACCTACATTGAACTCCTCCTAAACGGCTGGACCGATTTTGATGAAATTTTGTGTGCATGTTCCAGTAGATCCGAGAATGGTTTAGATTTGGACCCGGTAGGTGGCGCTACGGTTGAATTTTTACATCTTTTTTATTATCAAGGCAGGACAACGTCTGCCCTGCCCGCTGGTACACATATATAATTATATTTTAAGCTTATTCGATGGTACATAGCGAATAAATAAAATATTGATTTGTACTAGTTGTGTTTAAAAGAAATTGCTTAAAAATCTGGATATTTACCTTAGTTTAAATATCTACCGGTATTTATTTAATAACCATTTTTTTTTAAATAACTCCTGTTTTCTTGTCAGTCATGTCAGTCAAATGGGTTTATGAAAATATTTCTTCCGCCCATGAAATAATTTAGCGAATGTTACTAAATAAGTTACCTATAGCTTCATTCATAAAGTTGAATAGAGTTTTAAGAGACTACCATTTTTATAAGTATTACGAGTTAAGAGATGTGTATTTTCTTGTTGTGGAGAAATGGGGTAAACGGTGTGGTGCATATGGGAAGGACATATGTATTAAGCCTACGTACCTACATGTACCTCTACCGCTACCTCCCCTTCCCCCTTCTCTTACTCCCCCTCTCCCCCAAGACAGATTGGCAACGCACTTGTGACTCCCCTGGTGTTGCAAGACCCACCCACCTGTCCTGACCGTTTGCCCCCTATGATATAAAAAAAATTAAACCATGTCTATTACATATTGATTTTGTATTTACTAGTTTTCTTTAATCTATACTAATATTATAAAGCTGGTGGGTTTGATTGTTTGCTTGAACGTGCTCATCTCAGGAACTACTGATCCAATTAGAAAAAATCTTTCAGTATTATATTGCTTATGCACCAATGAAGAATGTTTCAAAATCGTGTTTTTTTTTCTTTTGAGAGCTTCCGATGTGTTTTAGCGTTAGCCTAAAGAAACCTTTCCACGCGTACGAGGTCAGGAACAGAAGCTAGTCTTAACATATCACCGCTGCGGTTAAGACAATATAGTGATGTTCAACTTTAGAAACAACAGGGAATATAATTAATTAAACATAAAGTAAATTATATATACAGATCTTCATATATTATATATCAAATTTTATCGTAATTTCCTTCAAGGTCAGTCAAGGGAAACTGACAGCGAATCCATTACTAAGGGAACATGTGTTGTAAGGGTAATATAATTAGCAATTTGCGTGACGAAGATAATTACCACTTGCGTATGAATTTAGAACAACATATGCGACCGCGAGTTTATACTAATTGTCCAATTATGTCGTTTATAACACATTTATGTCGTGTCTACTGCCTTATGAGTTATGTGGATGTTAGGAAACCATTTGTTAGTTTCAGCTAAATCAAGCTATTCTCAAAGCGATTGAATGTGTCAGTTATTGGCGGTTTGTTTGAATGTACGGCGCTCCTTTTAATGTTCACGAAAGCGTGTATCTAGATGAGGTTGTTAATTGCTCTTTGGTTAAGTTTGTTCCGTATTTATTACATTTGTAGCAGTGGATTTAATATTGTCAGTTTATATAATCGTTTTTATTGCTGTTTAATATTAACTAGCGATGATGTCTGTACCAATGTATGTTCAAATGGGGTTTCCTTCCACGTACGCTCCGATTGTGGAATGCGCTTCCTGCAGAGGTTTTTCCTAGGGACTACAGGATGGAATACTTCAAGGGGAAAATAAATAGGTTATTTAAGAGTCGGCAACGCGCATGTGACACTTCAACATCAAGCGGCCCGCATGCTTGTTTGCTACCATCGTGATACAAAAAAAATGGTTTAGTTCATATCGTGTCGTGGACACAGGTTCGAATCGTTGCCACTAACTCGGAGCTTTCGGTGACGGAAAACACCCTGATGAACTCGGTGACGGTAAACACCCTGATGAACTATAGCATGGTGGTAGGGCTTTTTCTAAACCCTCCTGGTTAGCCATGACCCTCAGGTTGAAAATCTGTCCTCAAGCATCTATAGGTATGGTCCAGCAGCTACACTCATGAGTCAGCCCTTTCTAGCTTTAGCGTGTTTACCCTCTTAGACCACTAGGCATTTAACATGAGATAAGACTGTGTTCAAACGCTAAAACTTACGCGGTGTTATTTTTTTTAACGTGGAGAGAAAATCCATAATGGACTGTCAGGCCCCCGAGGGAGGGCCTGAGCTAAGACAAGTGCCAACTGCGTGCTGGGAAACAGCTGCCGGTGCCTTTTGGCGATTTTAACCGACTAAAACTCCACGACAACCTACGCCGCACTGTGGGAGTGTCGCGGGACAGCGCGAGCATGCTCCGCTACAGCCCCCACGGTAGGCGTTTCCCACGCCGCACCCTGCTGAGGCAGTCTGGTTGCGAAACTGCCTCCCAGCCCACCAAACCCCTTGCGATAGGAGGTCAGGGCCCTCGCCCCTTCCCCCCTGGTTTCGGCCGACAGAAGAGAGGTAAACCTAACCAAGTTTAACCTAACGTAGCCAAAACGAGACATAGAGTAAGATGGCGAACATTCAGCGACCTCGGTGCGTTGAATTCGAAACTTTTTTAAAGCAAGTATTCAATAATTATTTAACTTTTTTGTAATAATACCGACGAAGTATAAAAAAATCTTAGCTAAGTAATCTCTACCACGCTTTTCCGTACTCGAGTGATCATAGATTCAGCGGAAAAAGACAACCGTACGGCAGCGGTCCGACACAAATCGTCTAAACTGAAAACGCTCTAAATCTATATGGAAAAAGGTTTTTTTTTTTTATCATAAGAGGCAAACGAACTGGTGGCTCACCTGATGTTAGGTGATCACCACCGTCCATAGACACTTGCAACACCAGAAGAGTCGCAAGTGCGTTGCCGGCCTGTGTTTTGGGGGAGAGGGTGGGGAAGAAGAAGGGGGAGGGGAGGTGGGCCTCCGGCGCTCTCTCTGACCGAACGAAACGCAACAATGCAAGCATTGTTACTTCACGTCGGTTTTCT
>MU159183.1:282735-314290 GCA_015888305.1 Antheraea pernyi
ACTAGTAATTATTTCGAAAAAGCCGTGAATCATCCCAGTCCGTTAGTGGTATCCGCCACGGATTACGAAACCGTACCGAACGCCGCGCGATACAAAAGACGTCCGCGAAACATTTTCACCGATCCTCCCGACAAAATAACTGCAGCGAACGATCAGTACCAGCCTGTCTCTCAAAACAGAGCGTGTTCACGCCCACGCCTGCGTAACCACAGATCACGCCGCCGTGGTCTGGGGGTAAATTTCGCTCCCGCACACCAGAGTAGGCGCCCCTCGGCAGCGGCTCAAGCCTAGGTTCGATCCCTCGGTGGGGAGCCCTTGAGTACGCTGCTCGCGCGATACAGTGACACACCCATACATCACTGCAACAACATTACACACATCACCTCCACACACGTGCACGCTCACACGCTTACACATAAAGTGGATGGGTTTTTCTTTTTTTTCCCGTATCGAACTGTAATAGTTTAGAATCTTTTCCGATATAAAATACACATAGGAGTTGTTGAGATATGTATGCCTGGTACACATATATGTTTCAACAACTCTTATTTGTATGAATAGTTTAGCTCTAACTTAGGTTTAGCTTTGATAGGTCGCGAATTGCATGAACAGGCAACAGCCAAGCCGAGGAGTGCCGTGCACCCTTGAGCTGGTTGCCAAAAACAAAAATCGGCTGAGTGCCTTAAGCGCTCGCCTTAGTAGTCCGGTGAAGCTGTAAAGACCTTGCCAGGTCAATAGCATAGTCATTGGCCAGTTCTTTTTTAATAATCATAAATGTGTTAAAAATTGCTAACAATGTTGTTCAAAATTGCTAACAATATATTTAAAAAAAAGTTACATGTGCAGTTCATATACTGAATATTCTTGACAGTTTATATCTAAATTGGCCAGTTCTTTTTTAATAATCATAAATGTGTTAAAAATTGCTAACAATGTTGTTCAAAATTGCTAACAATATATTTAAAAAAAAGTTACATGTGCAGTTCATATACTGAATACCGAGTTCCTTTATTTATCTTTAGGTAGGTAATTTAGGTGTCTGCGACATTATGGAGCTCGTTGATTTCACAATTAAGTGCTGAATGTAATATAATTTCCACGTCTGCGCTAATGAACGTGTATTTTGTTTCATCTGCCGTCGGTAAAATATAAAATGCGCAACGAAAATCAACATTTCATTTGGAGTGAGCGCGTTGTCGCAGGCTCGGCTCGCTTGCTTTATAAAATTTATGTCAGCTTTATTTAATTTTACTATGATATGAATTTACTTTCTAAAATAGGTTTTTTTTTATGTCATTGGAGGCAAACGAACAGGCGGCTCACCTGATATTAAGTGATCACCGCCGTCCACAGACACTAGCAACACTAGTGGAGTCGCAATTTCAAAGCCAGCATGTGTTTGGGAGAAAGAGGAGTGGGGAGGGGAGAGGGGAGTTGGGTATCCGGCGCTCTCACTGACTGACCGAAACGCAACAATGCAAGTACTGTTACTTCACGTCGGTTTTCTGTGAGAGGGTGGTACTACCCCGGGCGAGCCGACTCATTCATGCTGAAACCAGTAGTAGCTTCAGCGTGGCTCTACCACCTACAAAATGTTTAATAGCATTGAACTGAAATTGTGAGCGGTTTATCATTTATTAGTAATAGGTTATTAGATTCATGAGTATATGATACAAATCGTTCTAAATGAAATACTACCATAAATCGCATATGCATTACTACTAAAAGATTAATAGAGGTTAATCAAATAGCACTCAAATAACTTGAAATATTTTAACAGTTACGAAACGTATGTCAGAAATTGAAGTTATTTAAAATGTCCGTGTTAGTAAACGATATACGGTACGGTGAAGCAATATTGAGTTAAAGGTAGCGTATTTAAATACTCCGTTCACCAATATAGGTTCCAATTCTTATAACGAGCCGAGTTTTCTGAAACTATAGCATCTTGCTAATATGATCGCCTGGCTACGAAATTTCAATTGAGAATTTGTCGCCAAGTATTTTTTTTAACCTGGTTCAACAAAATGACTGCACTGTACCTGATGAAAAGTACAGTACAGTCTATAAATAACGGCGACTGTCAGTGTTAAATAGCAATGGCAGTCATCGCTATCATGCCGACCTGCAAAAGTGCTTCTTCACGCCTCGTTTGTAGGACCCCATGTCGTAAGAGATATACACATCTTCACAGTACGGCAAAAATAAGAGCTTTCCAAACTTCTTCGTTCTTGCCGGGATTGTTGCTACTGTGAAACTGTGGAGACGCGTACCCGCCCGTGTAGTTCTATAGTGGAAAGGAGAAGATGGAATGAAGTCAAACAGCTCTTCAGAATACTCGCCATGATATAGACGATAAAAGACGCTCAGTGAGGCGATGTCTCTTCGCAACTGAAGCGGTATTCATAGTTTATGGAGGTTAACAACTTAGTTTACAGCCTTATTTTGTTAATTAGGCGGTAGATAAGTAGGTGACTACTAGGTTGTGATGGTTTCATTGAGATAATATCCATTAAGGATTCCTCAGGCTCCTTGTAGAATGAAAATATAAGGTATGATTATTTGGATAACACACCGCTTGGCCAACCTCAGTTTAGGCGAATAACAATTTTCGTAAAAAAAAAGCCTATTTCGACTCGATGGAGACCGGCAAAATAGTACTGCCGGATCCAGGACGAAGAAGGCCATCTGTCTATGTGAGAATCAGACGATTGGTCACCGAGAAATTTTTGGAAAAACGGGTAATACTATATTTATTTAAAATATCATAGTCTATCTAAGGAGTATCGACTTTATGTATTAGGTTTACTTTCAAAGTAAGTTAGGTAAGTAGACTATATTTTATATTATTAGGAGTGGAGTATACATTTAAGCAAGGTGTTGCGGCGTCGGTAGGTTCTATCAAATAGTCACCGAGATAAATCGCCGGGCGACGTGTCGCGGCGAACCGTACGATGTATTGAGCACGTATCCAATAGAATTGGCGCAGACAACTTGCGTGAGGCTATTTTCTCTACTCGAGGGCCCCATAAATTTTCTCCTTATAAATTACATTAAACATAATACCCTCACGGGTACTTACTATTAATCTTGTGTGTATTGATACATTTAAAACCTAGTCCTGTGGTTCTTCTATTTTATTCTATTATTGAATTGAATAGTCATTAGAATGTACGACACAGATATCTAATGTTAAACATTCGTTAACTCGCAAAGTTATCATAAAATATCCCCGAATTCAACAAATATATAAAATTTATTCTTTATTAAACTGAAATAATATTTTTATTAATTCTATATATTAGTGGTTGATACGTGCGATTTTAACAGTATATTTTATGTAAAGAGAAAAAAATATAAGTACCACACCGCTTGCCCCACTTCTTTACAACAAGAAAACATACATTGTTGAACACGTAGTGCTGCAAAATTTCTGCAAAATAAAGTTCCTTAAACTTTAATAACTTTATATGAAACGAAACTATCGTGAAATTTATCTACATGAGGGCCAAGAATCAAAGAAGTAAGACAAATAAAATATATCGAGATCTATTCAGCAGTTTTTGCGAGAGAGTTCACAACTGTAGACCTCTATCATTTTATTTATATTGATTACAGTTCACACGTCATATAATTCTAGTCTACAAACGATGTACATACCAGGCATGGATATTATAGATATTTTGATATATATAAATGATTATATAATATTACATTTATTTTTTCTCCATCGTTGCTAATTCACAGGTAAGAAATGAAAACTTGGTATATTTTATGATTTTTTTTTTTATGTTCAACAGGTACGCGCTTGACCACAATCTCACCTGATGGTAAGTGACGATGAGGCCGACGATGTATCGCGCTTACCCACTAGATGTCTGTTCACTCTACACTTGAAGACTCCCAAGTTATAGGATGACGGGAAGACAGACGCCGGGAGTGAATTCCACTCCTTAGCCGTACGTATAATGAATGTGGAAGCAAATCGCTTCGTACGAATTACGGGAATATCAACCACGTAAGGGTGGAAACCCTCACGGCGTCTAGTCATCCTCTGATGGAATGGGGACGATGGAATTATATTATGTAATTCCTGTGCACACTCTCCAAAGTGTAACCTGTAAAACACAGAGAGACAAGCCACTTTTCGTCGATGCTCCAAACTGAACACAGTTATTACTGAACTGATTGCTATTACACAGTGACTGCATTAATTTCCGGCTGCTTTACAGGTAGTAACTCTTTTCTCACATAACCTCTTCTTATTTCTAGGGTCTAATTTACAACAGAGTATAAACAGTAGTATAAATTCTCATTATACTATAACATATAAAACTCATAATATCATATAAGAACTATCAAATATATCGATTTATAATTTTACATGTTAACTAGCGGATCCGGCGGACGTTGTCCTGCCTTGATAATAGAAAAAACTCAAACTAAACAAAAAACAACTAAAATTCAACCGCAGTGCCACCTACCGGGGGCAATTGTGAATCTAAACCATTCTCGGATTCACTCGAAGACGCACACAAAATTTCATCAAAATTGGTTCAACCGTTTAGGAGGAGTTCAGTGACATGATGGTGATGATGATGATGATATACACATATATATAATTTCCATGTTTATTTATCTTAAATTATACATGTGTGTGTTTTTTAGCCAGGATTTATGTTTAACTACATTAGGACCTAATAACAAAACAATTTTCGCTCTAAAATCGCAATAAACACTTGCAAGTGAGAGCATATAAAAATAAAATAACATATAAATAAGTAATAACATAGTATATGCATAACTGATTACTGCAATCCATACTACCCTTGTCAAATTAAATAATTTCGTCAACATAGTCACTACATGTATATAACAAAGACCTCTACCGAGTCTGTCTGTCTGTCTGTTCGTGATAAATTCAAAAACTACGGATATTCATGCGGTTTTCACCAGTAGATAGAGTGGTTCATTAGGAAGGTTTAGGTATATGATTTGTCTTGTTTTTTCAATTATCAGAGCAGAATAACGTCCAACGGACCGCTAGTTAAATATAGATGAACCCTCTACGACATTCATTTAGGTATCATTGTTTATGTAACAAATATTGTGTACAATAAATAAATCCATCAAAAACTATTTAGGTTTAGTAAAACGATGTTACGTTTAAATAGTTTTATTTTAAAAATCTTTAAAAGTAATTTTGTAATTCAAGTGGTCGGAGTTCGCGGTTATAGCAATTTTATAACAAGATATTATTGCGTTTAAAGAGGATATTTAATACTTGGCAAGAATCAAAGTCATTCCCTTTTAATAACCGTCTGTTGTTATTTTGCTAATTCATATGAATATTATTATATAAGGCAGCCAATCCATATTCCAAGAAGAAAGCAATCTGACTATGTTGATTTATAAAGGATCGAAATTAAAACACTTTTCATTCATAAATTTATTTAATCGCTCAACTAATTTTGAATGTCGTGATACAGTGTACATTTTTTATCCAGAATACGTCCGTCCTATTTGAAATAAAACAATATCATACGTGTCAGAATTATTATAATTACATACCTAGTAATCGCTTTATTACCATTCTTTAATTTTTTTATATGGAGGCGACAGCGCGTAGCCACTGGCGCCAAATGAAGCATAATAGATTGTATTATAATAAATAAACATATTATATACAAACATATATAATAAAATTATATTAAAACAGGCAATCTATTTTGTAACAATATTCATCGAAACTGTGGTCTTTTTTTTATTGTAGCACAGCAAAGTGATTGTACTGTGCCTGATGGTGAGCACAGTATAATCCAAAAACAACGGCGACTACCGAGAGACACGCTATCCCTCACTGGTCACCGCTGTCATGCCGGCCTGCATAAATGTCTTTTCACGTTACGCTTGAAGGAGCTCATATTATAGGCAGGAGGGAACACACTGGCCTGGAGATTATTCCACAGCTTCACGGTACGGCAGAGATAAGAAGTTGCGAACTTTTTAGTTCGTGCCCATATAGGATTTACCGTAAAACTATGGCTCCGTAGTCCAGCGCGCGTGGTTCTGGTATTAAAAGGAGAGGAAGGTATTAAATTAAATAACTTAACCGATATTCATGAAATTTGGCATTTATATATAGTTTGGTCCAACTTGAGAGATAGGATACTTTATATTTCGATTATATTAAAACGTTCCTCATCAATCACTCTATCCACCGGTGAAAACCGCATGAAAATCCGTTCGGTAGTTTTTGAGTTTATCGCGAACAGACAGACAGACAAACGCGGTAGGGGACTTTATTTTATACTATGTATGTATGTACTATGTATGTATATATATATATATTTTTAATGTTTATAGCAGGCAAAACGAACAGGTGTGTCACCTGCTGTTAAGTGATCACCACCGTCCATGGACACTAACAACACCAGAGGAGTCGCAAGTGCGTTGCCACCCTTTGGGGGAAGGGATTAGGGGAGGGAGAGGACGCAACAATGCAAGCACTGTTACTCCACGTCGGTTTTCTATGAGAGGGTGGTAGTACCCCGGACGAGCCGACCCATTCATGCTGAAACCAGTAATAGTTTCAGCGTGGCTCTACCACCATTAAGTACACATACAGTAGTACTAAAAGAACATATCTCAGTCTCGGGCTTCCTCCCGATGTTTTCCTTCACCGTCAGCCGATATTGTTACCAATTTAAATTAGTACGCGAATTCCGAAAAACAAATTGATACATACCGGGATTTGAATCTGCGAACATCGGAATGATATTCCACCGGTCAAACTATTAGGCCACCACTGTACTGTGTTTGTTCTTTTCGACATATTCGAACAGTATCTCACTGCGCATAAAGGAATAATAATTACTTATGACATACTACCTTTGGCCGCATCTTCGCTCGCGCTTATGTAACTATCCTTCGGCATCAATACTTTTTGTTAGGATGAAGGGTACCCTATATCCTTCTCTGCACTCCTGACAACGTGTGTACAGAATTTCATGATGATGGGTTGAATAATTAGGGCGTGAAAACGTAATAAACAAACTCTCATTCGCATTTATAATATTAAGGTTAGGATAGAAGTATAGGATAGTGTACACAGATTATATTACCAAATATAAATTCCGTTAATTAATTACGATCCTTGATTATACATAATTTATATACAATTACCAATAAAACCAGTTATAATTAAAGCGAATAATATTGTATTTAGTTGCGTATTTGAGTAGCGTTATACCTTTCTATTAATTTTTTTACACTCATTTTTTTATTGTTTATTTATTTATTTATGACAATAGAAAAATTACAATAATTACAATAGGACTCTCTTCGAAACTGCTAATGTGGTTTAATCGAGGAGAGGTATGTTCGTCAACACGCCGACATTTAATATTTAAGTTTTTCGAGGTAGTTTATTTATGAAATATCTTCTTAAAATACATTTCACTTGTTTAGCATTACTTCCTTGTAGTTCTATTATATAATCAGCTGGTAATGCGTTTAAGATTGAAGGAAGCATATATTTCCATGTACGCGTACCATAGTAATTGTTGTAATGTGGCAGTGTGTACATGGGAACATCTGCCAAATTCCACAAAAAGTCCGGTCGAACTCTTTTTTTAAGCTTACTAAATTCATCCAGATTCTCACAAATTACAGCCATTTCAACTTTGTCGAGGACATTCACAATTCGACAATGTTTGAAGAGACCTTCTATATTATTTTAATATTTTATTTTAATCTTTTAATAATCTAATTTGCAATTTGTGAATGTTTTCCGTAAGGGTTCCGAATGTAGTACCATAGATACTTATCCCATAACTTATTACAGAATCAGAAAGAGATTGGTATAACATTCTTAATATTTCTAATAATAATACGGTACTTTATATCTTAATATAACTAATCTAGACAAGATAGCTCGTACTTTGTTACATATATAGCCAATATGCGGCTTCCGGTTGAATTTATAAATTTCTTCATAAACTCGCTAACAATAAATTTCTTCATAAACTAGCTAATAATAAATTTCTTCATAAACTAGCTAATAATAACTTTCTTTATAAACTAGCCAATAATAAATTTCTTCATAAACTAGCTAATAATAAATTTCTTCATAAACTAGCCAATAATAAATTTCTTCATAAACTAGCTAATAATAAATTTCTTCATAAACTAGCTAATAATAAATTTCTTCATAAACTAGCTAATAATAAATTTCTTCATAAACTAGCTAATAATAAATTTCTTCATAAACTAGCTAATAATAAATTTCTTCATAAACTAGCTAATAATAAATTTCTTCATAAACTAGCTAATAATAAATTTCTTCATAAACTAGCTAATAATAAATTTCTTCATAAACTAGCTAATAATAAATTTCTTCATAAACTAGCTAATAATAAATTTCTTCATAAACTAGCTAATAATAAATTTCTTCATAAACTAGCTAATAATAAATTTCTTCATAAACTAGCTAATAATAAATTTCTTCATAAACTAGCTAATAATAAATTTCTTCATAAACTAGCTAATAATAAATTTCTTCATAAACTAGCTAATAATAAATTTCTTCATAAACTAGCTAATAATAAATTTCTTCATAAACTAGCTAATAATAAATTTCTTCATAAACTAGCTAATAATAAATTTCTTCATAAACTAGCTAATAATAAATTTCTTCATAAACTAGCTAATAATAAATTTCTTCATAAACTAGCTAATAATAAATTTCTTCATAAACTAGCTAATAATAAATTTCTTCATAAACTAGCTAATAATAAATTTCTTCATAAACTAGCTAATAATAAATTTCTTCATAAACTAGCTAATAATAAATTTCTTCATAAACTAGCTAATAATAAATTTCTTCATAAACTAGCTAATAATAAATTTCTTCATAAACTAGCTAATAATAAATTTCTTCATAAACTAGCTAATAATAAATTTCTTCATAAACTAGCTAATAATAAATTTCTTCATAAACTAGCTAATAATAAATTTCTTCATAAACTAGCTAATAATAAATTTCTTCATAAACTAGCTAATAATAAATTTCTTCATAAACTAGCTAATAATAAATTTCTTCATAAACTAGCTAATAATAAATTTCTTCATAAACTAGCTAATAATAAATTTCTTCATAAACTAGCTAATAATAAATTTCTTCATAAACTAGCTAATAATAAATTTCTTCATAAACTAGCTAATAATAAATTTCTTCATAAACTAGCTAATAATAAATTTCTTCATAAACTAGCTAATAATAAATTTCTTCATAAACTAGCCTGGGTCGCAACCACCATGTATATGGCGAAAAAGGCCGTCAGAGAGATTCGCTTCTGCAGGTCGCGTTTCGGGATCAGCCTGTGCACATCCAGCTTTTCGCAGGCCGGCATGACAGCGGCTACCGGCGATGGATACTGGGTCACTCGGTGGTCGCCATTGTTTTGGATTGTACTGTGCTTACCATCAGGCACAGTGCAGTCACTTTGCCGTGCTACTATAAAAAAAAAGGTTAGACTTGCGTAACAAAGAGAGCGCGAGCCGGACGCCAAGCGCGCGGTGATGTTAATACTTAAGTAACCAATTTTTTAACCAATTAAATACATTCCATATAGTTATTATTCGTCCACAAATTGGACAAACGATTATGTTCAACCAATCACAGCATCTTGTTTCAATCTACAAAACTATATAAAATATATAGTTTATAAATTTCAAAACGAGGCATCTAGGGAGGAAATCATTTATCTTATTCTAGGTTCCGGAAGTTATACATTTTCTATTCCTATTCCTTTCTATCACCTCAGGACGTCTTGCTCTACACTCCCAACAGCGCCATCTTTAATTGATCATCCATACATATAAAAAAAATGAAGTATCTGTATGTAATATCTACATATATAAAAAGAGGAAAACTGACTTAATGACTGACATATCAACGCAGGGCCTAAACTATAAGGGTTAGAAACTTGAAATTTAGCACAGGAATTTCTTTTATAACGTAGGGGAGCACAAGAATGGATTTTTGATAATTCACCCCCTAAGGGGGTAAAATGGGTTAAAAGTTCATATGAAACTTTGCCGTTTTTGAAGTTATTGGAATGGAATTTAGTATGAAGGTTTTTCATTGAAACAGGTGTAAAATAATTTTTCGAAAATGATCCCTTACGGGGGTAAAGGGGGGTGCAAGTTTAGTATGAAAGTTCTCTGATTTTCAAAGTTATTTCAATAAAATGTTGTATTTGGGTTATAAGTTGCTAATAATAATTATTGCCGATTCACCGACTGATAGCGGACATTAGAAAAAGTAATTTAACCTATTTTAATTTGGTCTAGCTATTAACCCTGGCTTCGCCCGCACTGCTACCTCCAAAACGGTTCAATCGATTTTTACGGGACTTTCACCGACAGATAGTGGACATTATAAAAAGTAATTTAGACTAGCTGTTAACTGTGGCTTCGCCCGCAGTGCTATCTCCAAAACGGATGGACCGATTTTCACGGGACTTTCACTGGCAGATAGCTGACCTTATAAGAAGTAATTTAGGTTATTCTATTTGACATTAGCTGTAACCCGCAACTTCGCCCACATGAATTTAATAAAAACATGTGCGTAAGACGTGCGTTGTACTGAACTCCAAGAATAAATATAATTGAAATTCATATATCTATATCTATGTATGTAAGTTGATTTCTATTTTCTTTTTAGCGGCCATTTTGTTTTATTTTTGCGCCTACATAACTCAGTACCCATAGTATAAGAAAATTGTATCGAGTTTAATGAGCACTATTTAAATTGTCGAATACTAAAAACTGCTTAGACAGATATAAAGTTTTATATCTTGATTTATATTTATGCAAGATTTCGAGACATCAGCTCATTTATTGTTTACAATTCAATATTATAATTATTAATAGTAATTTTGAAGATAGAAGGGGTATTTTTAATAAAACATTAGACCTTAAACGTATTACTTATTGACTATATGTGCATATTATATCATTATTTATCTATAAGTCGTTGTTTCATTAGTTTCTTATACAATGTAAGTGAGCACTGAGGTAGTTATATGGTGGGGTAAGGATCCAAATATGTTGCTGATAAACCTCATTTGACACACTGTTAGTATTTGTACATCTAATATATACGTTATATGTTGTAAGTGGCGTGCGTGTCGTACTTTTTTTTTGTGGCACGGCAAAATGCCTTATTCCTGATGGTAAGCACAGTACAATCCAAAAACAATGGCGACCACCGAGTGACACAGTATCCATCGCCGGTCGCCGTTGTCATGCCGGCCTGTAAAAAGCTGGATATGCACAGGCTGATCCCGAAACGCGACCCGCAGAAGCGAATCACTATGACGGGCTTTGTCGCCATATGCATGGTGGTCGCGACCCAGTCGGGCTTCAAAACCCTACCTTTGGCCATTGCCTCGTTACTCAGCAGGGTGCAGGTGAGGTTGGATGTCTCAAGTCTTAAGATATTATTCGACACCACTTACACCCCTCACCTTTAAAATAACTTGCAGTATTTGTATAACCACTTATACCAATTTATTAGAAAGGTACTAGAAAGTTCCATAAGGATTACAGCTGTATATTATCTCGGTATTTCATTCCAACTGGCATAAAGAATGCCAGTACGCAGTAACGGTTGTCGTGGAAACTAGATCACGTATTGAAATTGTGAGGTAAACAGTTAGGTCGTAAAATATTATTATCACTAGAGCGTTTGCGTATAACGAAAATGTCCAGTTTAAATAACGAGCCTTTGTGTGAGGAAACTATAGCGTGATAGTCGGATTTCTTCTTGCTATATACCATCCTAAAGTTAAAGATCAGAATAAAAATGTATAGACAATGAGTATACAAAAGTGTGCTGCAATAATTGTAAGAGAAGAAATACACTTTTTAGACTTCGATTGCGTACAACGACAATATCGAGCCTTTGTGTGAAGGAAACCACAGCGTGATAGTTGGATATTTTCTTCTTGCTATATACAATCCTCAAGTTAAAGATCAGAGTGTGTTACAATAGTTGTAAGAGAAGAAGTACACTTTTTAGACTTCGATTTTTAACATCTCTGACTATATATATATATATTATATTATAAGAGGCAAACGAACAGACGGGTCACCTGATGGTATGTGATCACCGCCGTCCATAGACATTAGCAACACCAGGGGAGTCGCAAGTGCGTTGCCAGTAGGGGTTGGGAGGAGTGGGGAAAGGGGGAGGGGGGAAGAGGAGATGGGACTCCGGCGCTCTCACAGACCGAACGAAACGCAACAATACAAGCACTGTTACTTCACGTCGGTTTTCTGTGAGAGGGTGGTACTACTCCGGGTAAGCCGACCCATTAATGCTGAAACCAGTAGTAGCTTCAGCGTGGCTCTACCAACTACACAAAATATCATATATAGTTACCACTTGCAACACCAGAGGAGTCGCAAGTGCGTTGCCAACCTGTATTTGGGAGAAGTGGGAGTGGGGAAGAGGGGAGGGGGAAGGGAGGAAGGGACTCTATATTCATATACTATGTGTGTGTGTTTTGTATACATATCTGTTTGAAATCTATTTTACCATGCATTTAGAATATACACACACGATTTAAATCTGATATCGGGTGTAGATCATAAGGGTTCATGTCATATAAGGTCACCGCGTAACATTCAATACCGTATACATTTACATGTGAACATTTTAAATCAACTCACTGATACCAACAACGTTTTCCGTTTTACAAAAGTAAAATACCTACACAACATAAAGTCACGTTAAAGTCAAAATGAATATTTGAAACAGCAGGCCATTCACTAGAATTTATTGTTGAAATACAAAACAACGGTACGGTAGGTGAATAAAAATAAAAACAGAATCTACATTGACACAGTGCTAGTTTAATAGGTTGTACCCGTCCTCCAATGTTATTACGGTCACGTCCCACTAATAATCGAGTTCACAGTCGCAATACTGAACCGTCGCGTTGTCTGGAATAGCATTTGTTATGAAAATTGAACAATTTTGATTCAATTATATTATTATGATTATAGTCTCTCTTATAATAATTCTGAAGAACTTGTTTATAGAGGACTTCATGTTAAATTAATATTATGAATCACATACGTACAGTCCCCGGTATTTGATTTGGCACTTCGGTGAGAAGATAGAGATGGCCGGTTAAGTTAGTTTTTGTATAGCGTTCTCTGTCGAAGTCATTGCACTGTGAGATAGAGAGAAAGAACGCTCCGAACCTTCCTCTTATCCTTAAGTAGGTTCAAATCATACAGTGACTGTTTAGGTGAAATCCCATTGGTAAAGCATATTAACTGAACTTAAATAAATATAAATATATGCGAATTTCATTGTACGTTATACCACATTTATCATACTAATCGTATTATCCTTATACTAATATTATAAATGCGAATGTTAGTTTGTTTGTCATACTTTCACGTCTTAACTGTTCATGCGATCATCATGAAATTTTGCACGTAACTACCTACATTATCAGGGTTACAGAAAAGGACATTGGGTACCGTTTATCCAGAAAAGTATTGGTTCCCGAGGGATAAACCAAATTTACATAAAAGTGAGCGAAGTCACGAGTAAAAACTAGCAATATTATAAACGCGAAAGTCAGTGACGATGGATGAATGTTTGTTAGTTTTTCACGTAAATGCTAGTACGGATTTTGACGAAACTTTACAGTAATATAGCATATAGATCAGATTATCACACAGGTCGTAATTTATAACGATATTTTTTTTTATGTGTTAAAATATAATGATAATATAATAGCAAGTTTAATAGTGAGTTTTTGGCGGGATCTTGGTCTGTCATGTAGTGGATTTTGTTTTTGGAAAATTGGTGGTGTTTTATGTAATATAGTTTGCATATTGTGCATAAGTGAATGGAAAATAATATCACGGACCATGAATTCTGAGATGCCACAAAAACTCCATGGAAAGTTCTAACAAGATGGCCACCATCTTGTTAGTTCATTGAAATTATATCAAGAAACTTGTAATATCGATACTCACTTAACAATGGCAGTAATAGTCTACTAGAAGACTGGTTGCCAAAAATAATAATAGAAGAAGAATAAGAACGTAAACCTAACGTGTCTGAACTTTTTAGAATTTTGTGTGTAAAATATTGTTGCAGTTGTCTTGGAATAAGTAATAATATACATTTTAATCATTTTTAGAAATATCTGTCTGTTTATTTGAACACGCATCACTGCTAAAGTACTGCGTTCATGATAAAACCTCACCAAGTAAGCCAAAGCATATCCTCGAGTAACGTTTGGTCTTGATTTAATTAAAATCGGTTCACTCTATCAAAAGATATTGTGATTGTAATGACGACGCGACTTAAGTACAAGAGAAAAGTAGATAAATAGATGAACTTAATACGAGTATATCCAGATGTTTTTATTAGTCATTGTTTTTTACATTAGGTTCCACGTTGATTGAGTCGCGGGCACATCTAGTCTTATATATATATATATATATATATATATATGTGATGATGTTACCTCCTCCACCTGATGTTAAGTGATCACTACCGTCCATAGACACTTGCAACATGAGGAGAGTCGCAAGTGCTTTGCCAGCCTGTGTTGGGGCAGGGGAGAGGAAGGGAAGAAGGAAGGGGAAGGGGAGGGTAGGTGAGTCTCCGGCGCTCTCACTGACCGAACGAAACGCAACAATGCAAGCACTGTTACTTCACGTCGGTTTTCTGTGAGAGGGTGGTACTACTTACACCTCCGCCGTGAATACCGCTGTAGGTATTCAGGTGAAGGTAGCCACGTCCACCGCCCATCGCAACCTCACTCGTTTCCTTCGGGACAACCAGTGGGGCTATTTCACGCACTCTCTCGAAGAGGAGCGTAAACTACGGGTTGTGATCCGTAGAGTCCCCTCAGAACTCCCGACTGACGACATTTCAGACGACCTCAAGGAACAGAAGATTCCTGTTCGCGAGGTTCATCGTATGCGCTCTCCGCGCACCAGGGCTCCATATGATATGGTTCTCGTTGTCCTCGATCGCACCCCTCAGGGGAAAGCGATTTTTAATCTTACATCCCTTTGCGGCCTCTCCGGTGTCATAGTCGAGCCGCCGCGCAAAACGTCTGTGCCCTCGCAGTGTCACAACTGCCAGGTGTACGGACACTCCGCACGAAACTGTCGCCTGAAACCCAGGTGCGTTAAGTGCCTCGGCGACCACTCCACTAGGGAGTGTTCTCGCACGAAAGACGCCTCCGACCCTCCGAGCTGTGTTCTGTGCCGCGGCGTGGGGCATACCGCGAATTATCGCGGATGTCCCCGCGCCCCGCGCACAAAGCGCCCTCGATACCCCAGGCAGGCGTCGCCGTCTAAGACGGCCGCTGCCCTCGCCCGTCCTCGACCTCCGCCTCTCATGTCTCGAGAGGCCTTCCCGAACCTGCCGGGCACGTCTCGTGCACCGGCCGCGTCCGTACCCGCGACTAGTGCGCCCCCCCGCCCCTACCTGACCCCTCCGGCCCCGTGGGCTCCTAAACCCGCGTCCCAGCACACTCCCAAACCTCCGGCGGCTAATCCTTCACAGGATGACCCCGCATACTCCTTTTCCCTATCGAGTATTGACTACGCAGGTCAACTCCTCATTTTCCACGAGATCTCGGAGATCTCGGCATACGAAGAAACCGCCCGAAATCCTCTTCTAGGATCCGTCACTGCAATACATAGGTTTCCAGCCATCGCGGCTAGATTACAACGGCTCGCTCGCAAGCTGTTCAAAATAAATAACTCATATAAGATAGAGTAAATCGCGTATTTACGTCTATCTTCCCCTAAAAACAACCGTTCAATAATAATAATTTTTGTTATGTCTATTTTTAGATTTCGGTGCCGTCACCGTTAGTAAATTTAAATTCAATCTTATAAAATGCGTGTTGCGCCCACGCTTTTGTAATCGATCCCTATTAGCTCCCGCACACTTCGCGGTTCTCAATAATATCTCGAGCCTAGGTCGTCCCCGCGCGGAGCCCTCGTGATATTATTATCGCGATACAGTGACTCACCTACATCACTTGAACACACATATGAGATCATCTCTCTCACACACGTGCACATATATACACATGGTGGGAGGGTTTTGTTTTTTTCCCTCAACGAACTGAATCGAATAGTTTTAGTTCGTTTCAATCCGATATACACGTATTCATTTGTGAATCATGCAATTTCGATTGTATGGTTCACAAATGTATATATGTATGAATAGCTTAGAATAGTTAGCTAGGACAGACCCATTTTACTATATCTTATCAATAGATGGAGCTGCTAAGGTGTATTATATTGTTAATACATTTTATATAGTTACAATATTCTGCCAGCAATTTCGTCCGCGTGGATTTTTTTTTCCTCGGACTGACTACGCTATAGACCCGGCAGGGTCTTCACAGATTCACCGAACTACCCACGCGGACGAAATTGCTGGCAGAATATTGTAACTATATAAAATGTATTAACAATATAATACACCTTAGCAGCTCCATCTATTGATAAGATATAGTAAAATGGGTAGCATAAAACTTCCAACAAAAACTAAGTTGTGCCAATTATCATAGTAAAATGATTTTGCAGTATATCAACCACAGCTAAGGAGATACATATTTTGTTATTAATAGAGAAAAGAAACACCGTTAAAATAATCTTCTTTTTATTTTTTATTGTAGCATGGCAAAAGGATAGTAAAATGATTTTGCAGTATATCAACCACAGCTAAGGAGATACATATTTTGTTATTAATAGAGAAAAGAAACACCGTTAAAATAATCTTCTTTTTATTTTTTATTGTAGCACGGCAACATGATTGTCCTATGCCTGATGGTAAGCACAGTACAATCCAGACACAATGACGACCACCGAGTGACACACTATCCATCGACGGTCACCGTTGTCATGCCGGCCTGCGAAAAGCTGCATATGCATAGGCTGATTCCGAAACGCGACCCACAGAAACGAATCACTATGACGGGCTTTTTCGCCATATACATGGTGGTTGCGACCCAGTCAGGCTGTAAAGCCCTACCCCCCCGCTTATTAATCTTATTAATTAACAACAAGCCTTTATTTCTGTTATATATAATTTTATTAATTATCAAAGTATCCTTATTTCTATTATATATATACGCAACAATATTATACTACAATTACCTTCCATTTAAGTAATTGTGTAATTACGTCCGACTTATTATAATCAACCAACGTCTACCTACAATGATTACAGGTCTTTCAATTCCATTACTCGGAATCTCATGTAGCTTTTGCCCAAGTAAATTTGTATAGCAAGCCAGTCGTATTGAAGTTTTTCAATTTTCAAATAACGGTATAAAAATTTGTAAGGTATTTCATTAAATTTCACTTTTAACGTCCGTGATTACTGGAAATACTCAAGAATTCTCCGACCAATTTTCCCGTTTCAACATGTATTTATTTTAATTTTTTTCTTTTCATTTTCTTGCTGTAAAATATAGTTCCAGTTTTGTCGTGTCATTTTCTTTTGACCGTGTTTATTAAGTGTTTATATATATTGTAAAATACTGAGTTTCTTTTTAATAGATGTTACGTCGTATTCTATCTACCATAGATAAAACCCAAAAAGCATTTAATAAAACAAATAAAATATGACCTAATATGTCTTAAACGAAATTATTCGCATTTTTAGTACCGGTTAATATAAGAACTCAGATTTTATAAAGTTCAAAAAGTCCGCCTTCTGATTGCTCTTAAGCAATTTGGAATGTAATTATTGTATATATAGATTTATGTCATATTCCATGACACAACGATATCTCAGTGGTTAGCGTATCGGGGACCGTGTCGATCAACGTTGGTTCGAATCCCAGCGAATGAGACGGACCTGTGAAGGAAGGAAATTATCGTGATAAAACCAAAGCATAGTTATAGAATTTTTTATAAGCCCACTTGGCTAGCGACCACTCTAAGTTGAAGATCTGCTGCCTAGCACTTATAGAAAGATGTGTTCCAGCAACTGTACTTAAAAATCGGACTGGCTTTAGGTTTAGCGTATTTACCATCTTGGACCACATCAGAAAAAACTTCAAGGTATCGGATTTTTCTTATTTAACCTTAATGTCGCTTATGATCTCGAAAATTATAATCCTTTCCAGACGAACATAAAACATTCGAAACGTGAACGGACTTGTTGGCAGGAGGTATATAATAATAAAAACAGAGGCGTAATAACGACTGAGATAAATTATATGAAATTTTAAGATACGGCCTCGTACTCTAGGGAGCCCCATATTAAAAATTACGCCAACATCACGGTAACAAGCGGCGGCCGACACTAATGTGCGAGTCGGTGACATGAAACAGAATCCTAATTACGTCCGACTTATTATAATCAACCAACGTCTACCTACAATGATTACAGGTCTTTCAATTCCATTACTCGGAATCTCATGTAGCTTTTGCCCAAGTAAATTTGTATAGCAAGCCAGTCGTATTGAAGTTTTTCAATCGAACTTTATATTGTTAAGAGTTAATTTTTTTTATATCATTAGAGGCAAACGGACAGATAGGTCACCGTATTTTAAGTCATCACCACCGTCCATAGACACTTGCAACACCACGGGAGTCGCAAGTGCGTTGCCAACCTGTCTTTGGGGTGAGGGGAGTAAGGGAAGGGGGAAGGGGGAAGGGGAGGGAAGGTGGGCTTCCGGCGCTCTCACTAACCGAACGAAACGCAACAATGCAAGCACTGTTACTTCACGTCGGTTTTTTTGTGAGAGGGTGGTACCACCCCGGTTGAGCCAACCCATTCATGCTGAAACCATTAATAACTTCAGCGTAGTTCTACCACCGTTAGAATAGAATAGGTATACCGTAATAGAAATAATGTGAATATATTATTATATAATTATTGTCTACACATAATATAATACACTAGCGGGTCCTGCTGACGTTGTTCAGCCCTGATAATAAAAAAATATTGACAAATTATATACATAAACCTTCCTCATGAATCCCTTTATCTACTAGTAAAAACGGCATGAATATTTCATTTTCTTGCTGTAAAATATAGTTCCAGTTTTGTCGTGTCATTTTCTTTTGACCGTGTTTATTAAGTGTTTATATATATTGTAAAGTACTGAGTTTCTTTTTAATAGATGTTACGTCGTATTCTATCTACCATAGATAAAACCCAAAAAGCATTTAATAAAACAAATAAAATATGACCTAATATGTCTTAAACGAAATTATTCGCATTTTTAGTACCGGTTAATATAAGAACTCAGATTTTATAAAGTTCAAAAAGTCCGCCTTCTGATTGCTCTTAAGCAATTTGGAATGTAATTATTGTATATATAGATTTATGTCATATTCCATGACACAACGATATCTCAGTGGTTAGCGTATCGGGGACCGTGTCGATCAACGTTGGTTCGAATCCCAGCGAATGAGACGGACCTGTGAAGGAAGGAAATTATCGTGATAAAACCAAAGCATAGTTATAGAATTTTTTATAAGCCCACTTGGCTAGCGACCACTCTAAGTTGAAGATCTGCTGCCTAGCACTTATAGAAAGATGTGTTCCAGCAACTGTACTTAAAAATCGGACTGGCTTTAGGTTTAGCGTATTTACCATCTTGGACCACATCAGAAAAAACTTCAAGGTATCGGATTTTTCTTATTTAACCTTAATGTCGCTTATGATCTCGAAAATTATAATCCTTTCCAGACGAACATAAAACATTCGAAACGTGAACGGACTTGTTGGCAGGAGGTATATAATAATAAAAACAGAGGCGTAATAACGACTGAGATAAATTATATGAAATTTTAAGATACGGCCTCGTACTCTAGGGAGCCCCATATTAAAAATTACGCCAACATCACGGTAACAAGCGGCGGCCGACACTAATGTGCGAGTCGGTGACATGAAACAGAATCCGTAAGACGCGATGCACGCCGACTTAATCCCAGGTAATGGGACGGTAATAAAATGTAAGAGGGCAGGGGTAACGACACACGTGTGTGCGTGACCTCTTATCTTTGGCTTTTAGGCTACTTAAGGGAACACAAATTCTTGTTTTGTCGCTCACGATTCTGCGGGCTAAATACGTTTTAGTAAATTAAAGCGAGTAAGGACTCGTTTTGTTGGGATTGTCGGAATAAACATAAAGATATGTTATAATAATTAATCATAATATTTAGCACAGTCCTCGTCAACCTTTTTGACCGCTCGAAATATATCCGTAAGTTCGAACTTTATATTGTTAAGAGTTAATTTTTTTTATATCATTAGAGGCAAACGGACAGATAGGTCACCGTATTTTAAGTCATCACCACCGTCCATAGACACTTGCAACACCACGGGAGTCGCAAGTGCGTTGCCAACCTGTCTTTGGGGTGAGGGGAGTAAGGGAAGGGGGAAGGGGGAAGGGGAGGGAAGGTGGGCTTCCGGCGCTCTCACTAACCGAACGAAACGCAACAATGCAAGCACTGTTACTTCACGTCGGTTTTCTGTGAGAGGGTGGTACTACCCCGGTTGAGCCAACCCATTAATGCAGAAACCATTAATAGCGTAGCTCTACCACCGTTAGAATAGAATGGGTATACCATAATAGAAATAAGGTGATATGATAAGGTGATATATATTATTATATAATTATTGTCTACACATAATATAATACACTAGCGGGTCCTGCTGACGTTGTTCAGCCCTGATAATAAAAAAATATTGACAAATTATATACATAAACCTTCCTCATGAATCCCTTTATCTACTAGTAAAAACGGCATGAATATCCGTGAAGTAGTTTTTAAGTTTATTGCTAACATACAGAAAAGCAGACAATCAG
The DNA here is from genome assembly GCA_015888305.1 of Antheraea pernyi. Lineage (NCBI taxonomy): Eukaryota > Metazoa > Arthropoda > Insecta > Lepidoptera > Saturniidae > Antheraea > Antheraea pernyi. Next base: position 303,636 of record MU159183.1, read on the forward strand.
ACATGGCAGAGGACTTTGTTTTAATACGTAGTGATATTTATACCAAAACTTGTGTTCTACGCAACTATATTAGAGCGGTCAAATAGTTTGGCAACGACTGTAATTTTGAACAAATAAATTAGAATCTACTTCGATTCAAGAATTTGAATTAATAATTACATTAAAAAACTCTCCAATTCAGTATATTGTACACTCGTTGTCACAAATGTCAAAAATATTGAAATAACAAATAAATACAAAAATCATAAATATTTCGCCTATTGGACTGATTACTGAAAACCAATGAATAGTAGATAATCTCAGTACAATTGTGAAAATAAATGTATTTCCTTTTACCAAATATTTTCTTTCGACTATATGTAATAATTGGATTCAATGTCATTGACATTAAATGCTGCATTTGCTGTGCTACATCTTTTATTTAATGAAAACATATATATACTTTCATACTACTTAATATTAGTCTATACTAATATTATAAAGAGGTAAAGCTTTGTGACGTTGCGAGTTTGTGACGTTGTAAGGGGTAATCTCTAGATTTACTGGTCCGATTTGAATAATTCTTTCAGTGTTATATAACTCATTCATCGAGAATAGTTATAGGCTATATATAATTACGCTAAGGCCAGTAGGAGCGGAGCACAGGTGAAAAATGTTTTAAAATCGAGATGTTTTTTTTTTAGAGCTTCTACTGTGTGTCAGCTTTAGCCCAGAGAACTATTACTACGCGGACGAAGTCGCGGGCAGGGGCTATAAGCTATATACTAATATTATAAAGAGGTAAAGTTTGCGAGTTTGTGACGTTGCTAGATAGCTCGTGTATCGAGGAAGGCTATATCGCTAAGAGAACTGAATCTATAGAAGCGGAGCGCCAATGAAGAATGTTTCAAAATCGCGGTTAACGGATACGTACGGATATTTAAAAATATTTTCACCTTCTAGGTAAACTAAGTTGCGGGTTAAAGTTAGTGTTAGCCCAAAACAACCATTCCACGCGAACGAAGTCGCGGGCAGAAGCTAGTACTAAATAGATATGCTAGCATACAACATAATATCAAGTAAATCAATTAAAATGTACCAGTAGTGTACATCGGATCTACAATCCCTTGTTATAACAGTACGTAATACTACGACCAGTTTCACTCAACAATATTGGCCTGTTGATGAAATACTCATGGCTCATATAATTCCATCTGCAATAAAGTATCAGCGTTCATTCGACAAATTGCTTTCCCGAATAGAGCTGTAACGGTCGCGTGTGAATTTTCTAACTTTTTTTTATGACATCGCCGTTTGACAAATGAACACGTCAGCAGGAGATACGCGGCACGTCTCCGGTACGCTCATCAATATCGACACGGCCACCATTACTCAATATCACTCAAGGGGAACTGCCCAATTTACAGCTACATTTAACTGATTTGATTTGAATCTGCTAAAAGTAGATACTCACAGTCGTATTCGTGCTGTGTAAACGATATTGTTTTTACATCTTATTTAATTCTGCGCGTATGTCTTCTATTTTTTCTTTTTGAAGATGGAAGAAATCATATGGTATCTGTGCATGGTTTATTTTTCAACAACAGAATTTAGATTTAGCTGTGTTATTTAAAAATAATGTAATAATTTATATTTATAACTAGCGGGCCCGGCAGACGTTGTCCCGTCCTGGTTATAAAAAAACCTTGACAAATTATATACCAAAATGTTCCTCACGAATCACTTTATCCGCTGTTAAAAACCGCATGAAAATCCTTTCAGTAGTTTTTGAGTTTATCGCAAACAGACAGACAGACAGACGCGGTAGGGGACTTTGTTTTATACTATGTAATGATAAACTGCTATTTTTATATCACTTCAACCGTGTCAGCATCCCACAAAGTATACTTACTATTAGAATAAAAATATATATTATTACGCTATTATTCTTAATTTATATATCTAAATGTTGTTTTTAAATCACTACAACACTATTAGCGGTGCGTTATATGTGTATATATAAAGTGTATTCACTGTTAATATAGAAATAAATGAAGAAATTACTATACAATTATTTTTAAGTTAATAAAAACATCCATTACATCAAACGTGGAGCACACAGACTTTGTTTCAGTTTTATTTAATAAAAAAAAGTAAATAGACGCCATTAATGAAAGCGAAAATTGTAGCCCAAGATTTAAGTGCCAATTTTAAATCAATTGAAGAATGAAACTCAATAATACAAATGTAGGAAAGAAATTGGTTCAAAAAATTTAAATGTTTTTATAGCTATCACACAGTTAAATAGGTGTGTACTTACGGTTTCGGAAAGGCACGAATACACTATGAATACTAAGACGTATATGGAAGTTGAGCCGACTTTGATGTAGCGCTTGTTGTTGGACCCTGAATATTTACGAGCTGGAGTCCGTGCCGTCCCGGGATCACCTCGCATCACTGACACGGGCGAGCTTTGTCGTACCGCTTTATTCACGGATATAACTATATTATGTTGCGAACAGATGTAATTCACGAGAAGGTTAGTTTACACTATGAAACCATTGTATACGGGTAATATCTTTGTCGTCTGTATGTAAAGTTATGAGTGAACGTTAACTAAACGAACGTTGAGGATATCTCGTAAGTCAAATCAGTGTTCGCATGTCATAATGTGTAGTTTTAGGGTTTTGATGTAGGAAAATGTAGATAAAATGAACAGAATTACTTTACGTAAATGGGTAGTCTACAAAACAATAATTCATTTTTTTATTTTTTTTTATTATCACTATCATACCTATGTATTGTTAATAAATCACGATATTCTGAAAAAACGATGTCCTGTTAGTAAAATTTACAATATTAGCAATACGTAAACCTTATATCGCCTAAATAAATATTCATAATTTTCACACATTTTTACTTTAATTCACATTTTACTTTATTAATCACATTTTTAATTTAACTAGCCGTCAACAAAAAAAGGAAACATGATATTAAAAGGCCCACAAATTCGTGGGGGCGGCTCTACAAGGTTGATTATCTTGAACGATCCCTTGCCGCCCCCACAAAACGGTCTGTCGGTACACCGTGGGGTTTTAGTCCAGTCCAGCGACTCGGACATAACCCACCCTCTCTCCCGGGAGGGTGGCGTATACATGAGGGATTTCCCCACGTTAATAAAAAAAGGTCACCTGATTTTAAATGATCACCACCGTCCATAGACACTAGCAACATCCGGGGGTATCGCAAGTGCATTGCCAGTCTGTGTTTTAGGGTGAGGAGGGGGGAAGGGTCTGGAGAGGGAAGAGGGTTGGGCGGTTGGTCTTATTACTGTATTCTGGCGGCTGGGCTTGAGATGATTTTTTTCACAAGGTTCAACATGTTTATCATCGTCATTTTGTATCATGTGAGATTTTGGTGACATGCTAAAACCTGGTAGAGTTTAAAAAATAACAGTAGTTACGTATTAACGCCACCGTAGTGTACTCGACGATCACTACCGCGGCTGGCTCGCAATATATCTGATACGCTACTCTGACCTAATCTAACCGAACTGAGACGGGAAAATTGAGAAAAATGAATAGTCCACCCATTAACATACACGGCAAGATATCACTCACATGGTCCAGGTGTAAATTGTCTGCACTTTATCGAGTTCAGTTGCGGTTGTTTTAATACGTAATTCATTCGGGGCAATGTGATTGATATCGTCAGTCTCGGTTCGGTAAGAGTTACGAAACAAAGACAATGCAAACCGTCCACGGCTGCGGTCGGCGAACGCATTGCGGTGGCGTTATTACGTAAGAACCAAAATAACATTTTCTTTTTTATAATAGACTGTGTGACGCTTGACCTCTGTCACACCTGATGGAAAGTGAGGACGAGGCCTAGGATGTAACGCGTTCACCCAGTAAATGCACATTCACTCTTCTTTTGAAGATCACTTCATCATACACTTCAGGAAAAACAGACGCAGGGAGCGTATTCCACTCCTTCGCGGTTCTCATAATAAATGAAGATGCAAAGCACTTCGTCCGGATGAATGGTATGTCAACCGCGAATGAGTGGATCCCCGTACGACGTCTGGTAGTCCTAAGATGAAACGGAGACGGTGGAATTAGTTTTATAAAAAAAAAAAAAAAAAATTTAATAGTAATATAAATTTAGTAAAATCAGCATAATTGTTGGTGGAAAATAAATTCAAATTCAAATATATGTGTAAGTACATGTGTTATAACTTCCCGAAGTGATATTTAGTTTGATTATGAATAAAGGTTGTTCACGTGATATGGAATGTGAATGACAAGGTCACAGTCTGTACATGTGAGCAAACTTCTGACATGTACTGAAGACTTTTTGTTTTTAGCTTTATAGCTATTTTGTGTTAATTATATAAATTGCTAAGGAACAAAACATTGCAATGTATCCATTGTATTTGTAAGTTGATAATATCTACGGTTACATTTCGTTAGATTCGACAATAATTCCCCAATTGAAAGTTTGGGAATTTTTATCTCAGTAAAAGGGACGGAACCCCCGAATACCCACGACCGGGCCCAGTCACGGGTGCTAGGGGGTAGGAGGGGTAGGAGACTAGGGAGAGGGGAAGGGTAGAGGGTGAAGGGGAAAGGATCCGGGACGCTGGCGGGCAACACCAAACTGCACGTTTCGCCGAAGGGGAATTTATTCGATAGACTTACAATAGTCCTTACAACTGACGCGAATCGCGGTTACAGCGGTCACTGTACACGGGTACAGGTCGCAGAACAGGCAGGCCAGTAGCCACGGATCAGACCGAAAACGCGGGTTCTTCCTGGCGTAGCAGCGCTTCGATGAATCCGGCTTGAATCCGATGACTCACGGCGAACGATGAATTTTCCACGATGAGACGATGCACGATGAAATTCCGATGATCTTCTTACGATTGACACTCTGTTGTAGATGGTCTGATTAGCTAAGAACCTGCCACGATTTTACGGGGCCCCCGTCGAGCTTAAGTAGTTCGAGGCTATACCGTAATGAGAGCCGCGGTGGCTCTCTCCATTTTTACTTGTTTACATCGTTATTTTTACTATGAATTTGCGATATTTTACCAAATATTTTCTTAATTACAATTATAATAATTATGTGTTATATATCAATAGATTCGTCTCGGAAGGCTCGATACAATGCAATAATTAGCTTAATTATACGATAAATACATAAAAAGTTATACACGAAAAACATATGTTTTTACGACAAAATTCCATTTTCCTATTTTTCACTTTGGCCTTTTTTGGCCGTTTTATATACTTTCATTACTTTTTATTACTATTTTATACAATTATACATTATTTAACACGTAATTTACTCAAAAAATCCACAAGTTCTAATATTTTACGTAATATGATACAGAATGTTTACTTTTACAATTTTAAAGATTCTACGTTTATTTTTATTGCTATATATGCTTTTTAGCTTTAAACCTATTAATACAATACAATTATTACGCAATTCCTATTAATTACCATGAAAAACACAAATTAACACAAAAAATTGGGTACACTAGAATTGTCCTCACAGTGCCCTATATGGCGTCAGACCGATAATGGTATGTGCGCGCCAACACATGTTTATATTTCGCTAAATTTTACGCTGCGTCGCCAACAGTCTCCCCCCCAGTGTACGCTCCGTCGTGCACTCCATCCCGTGGACGCGACGCCGCAGGCACGATGACGATGAGACGCGAAGTAGGGCGCCTCAGGATTCCGCCTCTCGAAGTCCGGACATCCACCACTAGCTAGTTGTCAAATAAAATCGGCTGAGTGCCTTAAGCGCTCGTCTTAGTAGTCCGGTGAAGCTATTAAGACCTTGCTAGGTCAATAGCATAGTCAGTTAGAAAAAAAAAACCGTCATTGTTTACGAGCTGTGCCAGCGACTCCGTCCGGCTGGAACCTAATGTAAAAAAACGGTGACTAATAAAACCATCTGAATGTCTGAATTAAGTCCATTTACTTATCTAGTTTTCTCTCGTACTTAAGTCGCGTCGTCATTAAAATTACAATAACTTTTGATAGAGTGAATCGATTTTAATTAAACCATGACTAAATGTTACTCGGAGATATGCTTTATCGTGAACGCAGTACTTTAGTAGTGAATGTGTGTTCAAAAAACCGACAGACAGACATTTATAAAAAATATTGATATGTATTTTATTACTTATAACAAGACACATGCAAAATTATTTTTTTCACAAAAATAATATGTACAGACACGTTAGACATTCTTATTATACCTACTTATATAAAGCAAATAAATTAACATGTTATATATTACAAATACCCGAAAAAAACATATAAACAAAACAATGGCATGAATGTATCTGGACTGTGGTTATTTAATGTTAGTAATAGAAACTTGTTTTCTTTTTTGCTTTACCAATCAAATACACTTCAAAGAAACACATTTAGATTACTAAACGAATATTGTACGGGATTTTCCATTCTATTAACAACTTTAATATTCAATCTTAAATGTTTTACATACTAATCAATATTGTTAATTCTTTCTAAGTTATAAATGAGATCGATAATTTCGAATTAGACCAATCAGCATGAAAGTAGACACATCTAAATGTTTTATTATGAAAAAGGTTTTTATACTATTTTGATATAGTTGACTACTAGGTGATACTGCATGCAGCTCATTAAATAAACTAACTACTGCGATAAAATAATAATAGCAATAAATAATAAGAAATATTATAAAAAAAGTCCTCTGCCACTACTGTCTGTCTGTTCACGATAAACTCAAAAACTACTCAACGGATTTTCATGCGGTTGTCACCGGAAGGAAGGTTTAGGTAATTTGTCATAGATTTTTTTAAATATCAGAGCGGGACAACGTGTACCGAGCCCGCTAGTACAATATAATACACTATACTAGACTCCGTAATAGTTAAATGATTTGATTAAATACGGAGAATGTCTTAAAACCTTAATTACCTTTAAAACCGAATCTTCCTCATTTAATAAGACACGAATTATTTTTGCATAAAAATGTATGGTTTTCGTAGGAATTTTCCTTGCGCATTAAAAGGTGACTGACATATTACAACCCAACGAGTGTATGATTCTTTCTCGCAGAATTCATGAATACACTATTTTTATTGTCCTTATAAACTTATATGTATTACATAGCCCAATATATGATATTTTATTAAAAGTTAGTTACATACAGTCTAATTTATAAATATGTTTATGTACGCATACTTATTACAATTTAAATAGCTCTGACGGGCCACAGGTCACACACAAACCGGCAGCAAGAAACGATGACTAGCATTTGGGGAAACATGACTGTACAGTATAAATGCACCTACGCGCTGCAACGAAACGATTAAAAAACACATGAGAATCGTGACTTGTACTTACCATTCGATACTGCGATATCCTTTAACGCAACAATGAATACTCTTGAATTTATCTTCGAAGCCGTATTCGAAAGGTATTGGCTCTTTGGTGAACTGCATCCATGTCGTGTTCGTAGTGAAGGTATTCACAGAGCAATAGCCGGCGGAGAGCGTGCTACGTGCGCCCGCCACCACCGCTATGACAGCTAGCAACCACATTGTTACTTAATCTTGCATTCTGGGGAAAAAAATAAATAAATTATGTAGTTTTTTATTAGAACAGCGGCCAAATATGTATTACTCTTTAGCATCACCCGGGGAGCACGTGCAGAAGAATGAGAGGTACTCTTCCTGCGGACGCTGGTAACATCAACCTCCTAATTATGTAGTCTATTTAGATTACCCTACATATACAATTTGGCAATCAATCAAAAACGTCATCAACTCTTATGAACGTCAAAGCTTCCACCGGTTCGGAAAACAACCCAGTCAATTCATTATTGATATGTACCTGTTATTGCCATTCTATGTTTCAGGCTCAAGTACAAAAACAGTTTTTTAGGTAATAGTGTTAGGTTTTATAACAAACTCCCAAAACACATTACCGATTTGCCGGATAGTGAGAGCCTGAAACATAGAATGGCAATAACAGGTACATATCAATAATGAATTGTTGTTGTGTTATTTCACAATAATCGTTTTTATAAACCGTTATAAGTTATCCTACTATTAGATAATTTGCTGTTTTGAATTGTAGTGTAATTTGTGATAATGACATGTCACTTTCACACCTATTGATTGTTACATAATGCTCACCAGTTCACACGTTGCGATAACACAGGCCGACAATTATTATTAACAATAATAATAACCGACAACGTATAACCAACAGCAGAATAATTATGTCTTCAATAATTTGTTATGCATTACGAAGGAATAATGTAGTATTACATTATTAAACGTTGTAATAACAACCACTTCTAACTCTATACCGTATAACATTTATATAAAAATTTAACTACTCAAAAAATTTTATAATTGCATCCACATAAATCACAAATGAATACGCGTAGTCATCGACCCACTTCTATCAAATTAATAAATTGAAAAGAGATGATTTATTAAATACTTGTAATATAATAGAAACATCATAGAGTTTCACTTCAGAGAAAAAAATTATTCAGTTGGAAATTTTACGAAAAGGAATTCTGAAGATAGCTTTCCTTGGAATAAAGCTATGAGACGCAAACGACACTTTTCCTCGAAATTATTATACAAAATTACCAGATGAGTGTACCTACATTTAAAATCAGCCCTCCTTTACAGACATTGCACCCGTCTGGAACTACAATGAAATTTCGCACGTATAAATCTGCTTGAATTATTTTTTATTCATAAAATTGTTACCTACTAGTATGAATGTTGCAAAACGATTCTACTATGGAACTTTCACCGTTCACTTTTATCTATTGACCTTACTTTATAATATTATTTTAACTTGGTGCTAGTGTCTTATTATCTACTAGGTGTGGTCGCGACTTCATACGAGCGAAACTCTATGTAAAAAAACGGTGAGTAATAAAATCATCTGAACGTACTAAGTCCATTTGCTTAATCTACTTTTCTCTCGTATTTAAGTCGCGTCGTCATTAAAATTACAATAACTTTTAATAGAGTAGACCGATTTTAATGAAACATAAACTAAATTATACTCGAAGATATATTTTGGAACGAAGTTCCTTACGGCAGGCATGGAGGAGATAGGGATTTTGCTGCGCGACCGAACTGAAAAAAATGTGAGACTAAAACCGTAAGAAAAAGTGCGTGGAATAAAACCGTTAAATGAGACGTCCGCAGGCGCGACAGTCGTATACACAAACGAGTAGTGTATAATACCTTTCTCTTTCGAATTCTCGGTGAAATTACTCGTTGAATTAATTTAATTAATTGATGAATTATAATTATAATATCGGTTAATCGGTAATTTAATTAATATAGTTAATTTTTTTTTTTGCAAATTGTGTCGACTCTACATTAGCCGAAGGAACTTCGTTCCTACCTGGTGTCCCACGACACCACATCTTTTTTTATAATTTTCTTGGCGATGTTTTATAGTGAACGCAGTACTTTAGCAGTGTTACGTGTTCAAACAAAGGTAGTCCGGTGAAGCTGTGAAGACCCTGCCGGGTCAATAGCGTAGACAGATCGAGTATTAAAAAAAAAAGTGTTCAAACAAATAGATAGACATTTCTAAAAATAATTGAAATGTATTTTATTGCTTATTCCTAGACACCGGCAACATTTTTTTTTCACAAAAATCTAAAAATTACAGACGTGTTAGATTTGCATTTTTATTATATGTATAGATTTATTTTTTAACCACACGAACATGATATATAAATTGATAAGAAAAAAATAACATATATCTAATGTGAACGTTCTTCTTTATATTACAGTACAAGCTATCGTCTTATTGCGGTTTGTGCATACTAAAACAATTTTTTTTTTTGTCGAACTGACCATGCTATTGACCCGGCAGGGTCTTCACAGCTTCACCGGACTACTCGGAAAGCTATTCCACCCTCGTCAGTAATTCATGTACATCTTTTAATAAACAATGCTTTAATACAAGTTATTACATTGGTAAGCTGAATCCCGAGCGAATATCTAATTCGCCATTAAGTGACGGATTTAGTGCATTGTCGATCGGTGATGAATGTTTTATTTGTATAATTTTCATAAACCTGAGAAAATAATTACACAAGTATTGTATCAGCTACAAATATATTTATGTGAATAATCGCTTAATTCAAGACAATTTACGTGCAGTTATCTATATTAATATTATAAAGCTTAAAGACACTGTTTGATCGTGCTAATGGCACTACCAGTCAAATTCTTTTTTGCAGTTTTTACTCCATTTATTTAAGAAGGTAAAGGTAAGGAACTTTTAAATCACGTTACGATCCTAAGGAGCAAAATATTTACCATTCAAGTTGTAAGTCAAAATATATGCTAAGCAAAAACGAATTAATGGTGCTAAGCAGGGTTGACCGCCCTATATGAACTCAGTATTACCGGGAACTGTGAAAACGAGGTACCATTGACGGTCGGTTCAATAGCGTGGTCTTCTCTCTATACAGTTTTAGAAGGTGGTGAAGCTATTACTCGTTTTAGCATGAATGGGTCAATGGGTCGGCTCGCCCAGGGCAGTACCATCCTCTCACAGAAAACCGACGTGAAGTAACATCGCTTGCGTTGTGCGTTTTATTCGGTCAGTGAGAGC
>MU159184.1:0-18798 GCA_015888305.1 Antheraea pernyi
TTCTCGAACAATAAATATAAGATAGTCTGTCGTAAATCCTCTGGTAAGTCAATAGTGATTATAGAAAGAATTATTTAGAGAAGCAACAATGACTCAGTTGTTAACGTGTTTGAGTCTATGCGAAAGAGCCGTAGTAGCTCTGGGGGGGGGGGGGGGGGGTGTCGAATAACATCATAAGACTTGAGATACCCAAGCCAACCTCATCTGCACGTGGTGCACCCTGCTGATTAACGAACGATGCAATGGCGAAAGCGGGGTGGTAGGGTTTTACAGCATGACTGGATCGTAACCACCATGTATATGGCGAAAAAGCCCCTCATAGTAATTCGCTTCTGCGGGTCGCGTTTCGGGATCAGCCTGTGCATATCCAGCTTTTCGAAGGCCGGCATGACAGCGGCGACCAGTGATGGATATTGTGTCACTCGATGGTCGCCATTGTTTTTGGATTGTACTGTGCTTACCATCAGGCATAGTGGAGTCAGTCATTTTGCTCCGTGAAAAAAAAACAGCATCGGTAATATTATAGAATGGCATATAACATGAAACGGTACCTGTGTATTAAATTCACCGCGCTCGCCGATTGCTACCACGGCCGGCTAGCGTTATCTCGCAAATCTAACCTACCTAACCAAACCGAGAAGAAAATGTGTGGGCGAGCGCGGTGCACTTACTACACAAGTCCCATGAAGCTATATCATGAATGTTCTTCTAATTGTTCTAATCCCGCTTGACTAGCTACCACGCTCAAGTTGAGAATATGTTGCCAAGCACCTATAGATGTGCACTGATAGCTGTACTTGGGATCTTATATCACATCATCATTTAAATCAGTTGAGATTGGTGTCATGAAAAACCGACACCCTGAAGTTAGCATCTTTCGCGTTATTCTACGTTTGTAGAAAAAACGACACCAACAATAGAAAAAAGGTATTTAATACAAAGAAATACAAACAACAAATACAAAGAAAGAAAATGTTGACTATAGCTAACTTCAGGGTGTCGGTTTTTAAAGTATACAGGCAACTGACAACAAAAATGCTATTTTTAAAATTTTTGTCGGTCTGTCTGCTTGTTCCGGGCAATTTCTGAAACAGCTAGACCGATTTTAACGGGAATTCTAGCTGTTAACTGCGACTTCGTCCGCAATGCTATCTCCAAAACCGTTGGACCGACTTTTACTTTTACTTTCACCAGCACGTAGTGAACATTATAAAAAATAATTTAATCTATTTTAATTTAGACTACCATGGCTTCGCCTGCTGTGCTCTTTCCAAAACGGTTGGACCGATGTTAGCGGATATTAATAAAAGTAATTTAGTCTATTTCAATTAAGATTAGCTGTTGACCGTAGCTTCCAAAACGGTTTGACTGATTTTCACGGGACTTTCACTGGCAGATAGCTGATCTTATAAGAAGTAATTTCATTTGCAACGCTTTGATAACCTCTTCTCATTTTTACGTAACTGTTAATATTATTTTATTTAGATGCTAGCTGATACCCGCGACTTCGTCTGCATTATTTAATGTATTAATCATATATTTTATTTTTAGAGGAAAAACATAAAATTCTAAACGAAAATATACTTTGCTTATAATATTTCTTTGTAAACAATGTTAGCTGTTTACTTCCATTTTCCTACGTATGCACAATACACAACTTGCCCCTTTTCGCACATCGCTCAACGCTTATAAAAGTCGTAGTTTCTTATAACTTAAAATTAGATGAAGATATCTTGATATTGTATTTACAAGGACGTGTCTAAGAAGTAAAATAAAAATAAAACTGATCAAAATCTTTCCAGTAGTTTATGCGTCATGAGCGCACGACAGACTTTCAAAGTTTTATTTATATAAAGAAATGATTTGGATGGGCTCCCCGATCCATCTCCCTTACGTCCGGCAACCGTGGTGGGAGAAGGCGAACATAACGCCCCCTCCTTCTACCTAAAGGGCCACTTAGAAGGTCTTCCTCGTGGGTCCCCTACACCGTCTTCCTCTGCGATACGATTTCCTCTCAGAAAGAGGCCACAACATTCCAAACAGACTCACTTCGGAGTATGGTTTCCACCACGTTCGGTAGCAAGAGATTCCGACCTGCCGTCGCAGTCGGACTGTGTATGCGCGGTGTCCGGCTCAACATCGCACTCGTAAAATGCGACGGTTGGCTCCCTGCGTGCTATCCAATGCAAGAACCAACCGAAACACCCGTGCCCGGTCAGCACCTGTACTAGACGGAACGTCAGGGTGCCCCAACTACGCTCGCACAATCTCGACAGAACCAAACGGACGGTGTCGATCGTGGATCGACCACCATAACACGCGTCCGCGATGTCCTGCCTGCACCTCACAAACATCTTCGCCCGAGACCGTACCCTTCTCTTCTGTATCTCCCTGGGAACTAGAGGCTCCCCCATCCGTTTCTTCTCCGCCGTATAGCATATAATATATTCGGTAGCAAATACCTCCGCCTCCAGTTACCTTTGCCCTGCTGCGAGGAAACGGGCAGCGTTCAATCCGTGCAATCATATTCCTCAGTTTTATTCGGGGTTATTCAACGATAGCAAATATTTTTATAGAATACAATTTAAATTTATCACTGTCCTATTTTTAAGATGAAATTTCTTTCATAAATTAAATACTATAACTATAATCCTTATGAGCCTTCTAATAATACTAAAATCACCCAGTAATAACACCAAATAACTTTCGGTTTTCATTTTAACACGACAAGTAGCCGAAGCTACATCACGCAGGTATGGAAGTATTATAGCATTACAATAATACTATATAATGGTAATACAATAATAATGGTTTGTTTACGTACATCGCGGCAGTGAAATAATTTTTTCAATTCAAATTAAAACATAATAGCAATGTACGTAATGAAAATATTGTTACTCTCCGGAGAAAATATACAAGTAAAATATAAATAATTCCGAGAATAATATACTTACTAATACAGTAAAAACTCTTTATAAGCGGGGTATACAAGTATGTTCCGTAAATATGCCGTGAATACAGAAACCGTGAATGGTAATTTATAATGGTATTTATTATAGGGGTTACGTTTCAAGGTGACAAAATAAAAACAATTAAGTTTTTGACTATATTGATTAATTATTGTCTTCAGGCTTAGGCAATGGTTTTAAGAATTTTGTATTTTTTTTGCATGGCAGTTATTAAAAGTTTCTTCAATTCTGACTGATATTCAGCAGTGACATTAGCAATTTGCTGCTTAAAATAACATTTGGTTCCATAGACGAACCAATTTTCATAAAGAAATCACAAATCTCATCCTATTCCATTGAATTTGAATTTGCACAGATTGCGTAGTTGTAGTAAGATCTAATTTCATTTTTTATTAGTCCATTTTTTCAGTCCATTAAATACATATTTATATACCGATGTACAGATTAGATCCGCGAATAAAGAAATCTTTAGCCAGGAATATAGGAATTGGGTCGCATTTTTTTAATCCGCGAATAGTGAAAACGCTATGAAGGAAGCGTGAATAAGGAGCTTTTACTGTATTATAAATGCGACCGTGAGTATGTCTGTTACGCTTTAACATCATGAATACTAAGCTGATTGAACATATTTTGTATACAGGTCGTTACGAGTTCGAATGACATAGTACATGTACATTTCAACCAGAAAAAAGTCACTGTTCCCATGGAATATGTCAGATCTATATAACCGCAAGCGAAGCCGCGCGCAAAACTAGTAATCAATATGTAAGAAAAAATATTCGAAACTCCTTTTGTTTTGCTTTCGCGTTATTTAAATGTAAAAATTTGGAACAATGTATATAAAAAATAAATAAAATGAACAAATATGTAATGCTATGTTTCGTTCGACAGGAATTAACAGAAATTCTTCCATTCGTCATGTAGAAAATTACGCTATACATATATACTAATTATTGGTTTGTTTTAGTTGTCGTTTGCGATCGTGTATTGTCATTAATGTGTTTATAATGAAATATCAAGGCGTGTGTTTCCGACGCCCGCGCCAGTGCCTGATACATACTGGTACGAAGTTCAATAAATGCTGGTATTATTTTAATGAATCAAATTATTGTAAATTGATTTTTAATCATTTAATTTCTTTATTTTGCAACATTTTGATATGAGAGAACCAGTGCCTGATACATAGTGATACGAAGTTCACTAAATACTAGTCACTACATGACTCAAATTATTATTGATTGATTTTTTATTATTTCATTTAATAACATATTCTTTAATTTGTGAAATTTTGATTTGAGAAGATTGTATCAATCTGGTTATGGACTTATTGTTTTTGTATAATATTTATAGTTAAAACTTATTGTGTTAACCTTGGATGAGAAAGAAACGGATTAGCAAAGACTTCATGAAAATTGGTCTGTAAAAATTTTGCAATTTTGCATACATTTTGTTTTAGCCCATCTCCTCATTGCACAGGTCCAGCTGACGAGGGGAGGCAGCTGGTGTGTACCTAGTCTGGCTCCCTATTATGTAGGAGTCCGGCGGCCACCTTCCGCCGGGCGGACCGTTGGGGCGTCTATCCAAGGTGATTAGCGTAGGACGATCCCTTGTCGCCCCAACAATACGGTCTGTCGGTACACCGTAGGGTTTTAGTCCGTGCGAGTTGGACATAATCCACTCTCTACCCCGGGAGGGTGGCGTATCCATAATGGATTTCCGCAGGTTAATAAAAAAAGGGTTATAGAGAAGAATATAGGATACCTATCATTCAGAAAAACGGTAATTAGTGTTCCCGAAACATCGGTCAAATCTACATTAACCTAAGCCTAGCCGTGGACAAAACCAAGTTGTATAAATAAATTCGAATGTGACTTTTATTTGTTTAATTTTCCATACCTACAATTTTTCATACATGTTGTTAAGGGTATAAAAAAGAATATAGGTAACTATAATTCAGAAAAACGGTAAGTACTATTCCCAAGGCATAGGACCGATTGATAACGTAAGCGCAGCCGCGGGTAAAACCTAGTAATATTATAGATTCGAATATGATATTTTTCCATAAACGTTGTCAGAGGTCTAGAAAAGTACTTTTCACCTAAAAAAAATACTGTTTCCGAGGGACCTGTGACTTCTATATTAACGCAACCAACCTCGTTAGCAAAAAGTATGTAATGAAAGTCTGATTAGAAATATGACGAGACACAAATATCGTATGACTGTGAATTAATATTATAAAGTTTTTAACGTTCCTTTCGCTTTTCTTCGTTTCTTTCCTTACAAAATTGTCCGTGAGTATTACGTACGAGTTAGTCGGATAATAACAGGTGCTGTTTACATTGTACGCCGCTTTTTGTAGACCAACCTCGTTAGCTAAAGCTAGTATGTAATGAAAGTCTGATGAAAAATATGACGACACACAAATATCATATGACTGTGAATAAATATTATAAAGTTTTTAACGTTCCTTTCGCTTTTCTTCGTTCCTTTCCTTACAAAATTGTCCGTGAGTATTACGTACGAGTTAGTCGGATAATAACAGGTGCTGTTTACATTGTACGCCGCTTTTTGTAAGACAAACAGTGCGTGGGTAAGCGAGGCTGCCCTTTGAAAACATAGACACCTCTCGCCCACCGAACATCTGGACGGAGCTGTCAAAAAATAACTAGCAATTAATAGATATCGGCTAACCGCTAACCGATACATAAGATCAAAGCGAGGAGAAAGCTTTCAACGCGAACTACGTCTGCTTGTTTTTAATCATCACAAACGTTATGTTTAATCTAACCGATACAATTATTGTTCTAGTAAATGGTGTTTAAATCAGCAGGGGTTTTGAACTAAAATCTTTAATGACACGGAACACTCAACAAATCTCTTTTACTACACTCGATTAAATGATAATGAATGAAAGATAGTGCAATTTGAAATAAGGCTTGTAAATTTGTAAACAAAGTGTGAAAACCGCATAAAAACCGTTCGGTAGTTTTTGAGATTATCGCGAACAGACACACAGACAGACGCGGAAGGGGACTTTGTTTTATACTATGTAATGAAGTAGAGAAGGGTGGCTTATTACTGCCGGGAATTTCTTGCAAACAATCTCTGATTTGAAGTATTTCAGAAAAAAATCTAACGAAATTGATATAAAAAATACAGCATAACGTTGCCAAATCATATATACTATAAAATTGTATATATAATACCAGCAACCTGCCCGTGATGTTGTCTGTGTTAAATTACTATAAACAGCTTAATAACAATACATCCGATTATGGTAAAACTAGTTTTCGCTTACGGTTTCACGCTCGTTAATGTAGATTTCATCTATTCCCCTGGAATTCCCCTTTTTTATTGTAGATCAGCAAAATGACTGCACTATGCCTGATGGTAAGCACAGTACAGTCCAAAAACAATGGCCACCACCGAGTGACACACTATTCATCGCCGGTCGCCGTTGTCATGCCGGTCTGCGAAAAGCTATGATATGATAGATGATGAGATATGCACGAAACACGACTCGCAGAAGCGAATCACTATGACGGGCTTTTCACCATATACATGGTGGTTGCGACCCAGTCACGCTGCAAAACTCTACCACCCCGCTTTCGCCATTGCCTCGTTCGTTATTCAGCAAAGTGCACCACGTGCAGGTGAGGTTGGCTTGACTGTTTCAAGTCTTATGATGTTATTCAACATCCCTTACACCCCAAACATACTTTCTGGAGGAAAGGTAAGTACCGCTCTGTATACCTTTACTCTCAACGTGTATGCAAAATTTCATCATGATAAGATGAGTAATTATAGCGTTAAAGTGTAACAAATAAACTCATATTCGCAGTTATAATATTAGTAAGGATATTATTCATCACAAAAGTAACTCAGAATTGCGGAACTCTTGAGTTAGGCGGTGAGTACTTGCCGATGCGTCTCCCACGATCAATGGGGAGGGCAACTCTCGCCTTCTCCTGAGGGATCTACTACCGTGACTCCTCAACCGCAAAGAGGCCCCTTTTCGGGAAGTAAACGTAGTGCCAGTCGGCAGCTCCTGCTCCCCGGCCAATAGGTGTGAGAAGGCACCATGGGGCTTTAGTCTATGCAAGTCGGACATACCTCACCCGCAGCTGCCCGGCTCGGGTGGAAATCCGTAGGGTGTTCTCCAAGTTAAAAAAAAAGGCGGTGAGTACTTTATTCAATTGTTTATCATGGCTTTCGCGTACTTTAATAGTACGTCTCGTGGGGTGACTATTAATAATTATTAACAGAATATGTCTTCACATATTCGAAACATCGTATCAATATATAAAAGATATCGGTAAAACTCACGTACAATATGTTATGTTTATATTTATATGTAACCGTTTCTTACGCAATACAATACTGAAATTGCTCTCCACATGAATCTGACATAATGACGTGGGTCGGTTTTACATTTATACCCAAGTAGTATATCTTAGAAATGTATTAATATTTCTTTATAGTCCTTAGGTATTTCATTTGAAAAACTTTGTACACATCTGAGAACGAATATGGAGTGTTTTCAATGTATCAGTTCAACTTTATTAAATTAAATATAATCCACGCACAACGGTGACCACCCAGACATGAATCCCTTTGATAATTACCCTAATAATACTGTCCTACAGAAATTACACTCTACGCACCTCTGTGTCCTTTGAAATGCCGTTGTTACGCGCTTTACGCAAAAGTACTGAATAAATTTTGATTCATCTTTTTAAATTGACTTCTTAGAACCTTGGCTCTTTTCTATATTAAATTACCGCGGTATCGTCCTTTAATATAAGGTTATTAAAGTTACGATTATTATAGGCACTACGCGATCAGCGATGTTCGTTTTCTTACGCAGAGAAGTGAGCCAAGCGGTGGCGTGCATGTCCACGAAAGATTGAACATTATTTACAAAAAAAAAATGTAAGCAAAATATATTTATCCATTTGATTTATTTGTGTATTTTCCTTTATGTATATATTTTTTTAATATTAAAAAGTGTGTGTACTTATGTACACGCGTTAGAAGTTATACTTCGTTGTCGAACAAAGATAAAAATCTTTTCAAATATTTTATCTTTCGCCTTTGTAGAAAAAACGACACTAACTATAGAAAAAAGGTATTTAATACATTGAAAGTTTTAATATAAAGAAATACAAACAACAAATACAAAGAAACAAAATCTTGACTATATCTAACTTCAGGGTGTCGGTTTTTCGTGACGGTGTGCGCGCGCATCGTAAACATTTACTCTCATCATTTTTCCCTAACGATCCAAAAGAAGTATAACCTCAATAAATAACGCAAACGAACTCGCGGTTATTAGCCAGTCTTGAAGTAAATGTAAGAAGAGATGTTGAACATAATAATTTTAATCGTCGATGGCTTAATCAATAGCTGTAGTTGTGAGCCCAACAATCGATAGGTCAATAGCGTAATCAGTTCGAGAAAAAAAAAAGTAGTCCGGAGAAGCTGTTAAGACCTTGCTAGGTCAATAGCGTAATCAGTTCGAGAACAAAAAAGCCCAACAATCGATCGAGTGACATAAAAAATGGTGATGAAACCAAATGATGTCCGACTTTGTAATGTTCAAGATGAAAATCTACTACCAAACACGTAAAAATATGTCACGGCAGCTGTATTTGAATGCTAATTCTGCTAAGTTTGGCTCATGATATTGTAACGTCAGGTTAAAATGTAGTTTAAACCCTACATCTATACATATAATAAAAATGTAACATTAATTATAGTGTGAATGACAATATTTCAATTTCAAAATTTGTTTATTGAAATAATTAACATTAGTGTGGTTTTCAATATCTATTAGCACTCGGAGCAATATACTTATACATTTTTATGCAGCATATTAATTAATCAAACATTTATTCATTATTTATTCACATTCAAACATTATACACAAGCTGAATACAAAATATCAATATTGTATGTAGATAGGTCGCTATACTACGCATCGCTAGTCTGACGCTAGCGCAATACGTCAGGAACATGTCGAGGTCATCGGTGACGCGAACCCATAAGTGTTTCCCAGGAGTTTTTAGCGAGATCTTAGTCTGCCATGGAGTGGAGTGGATTTTATATTCTACTAGCGGGCCCGGTACACGTTGTCCCGCCCTGATTATAAAAAAACTCTTAACAAATTATATATCAAAACGTTCCTCATGAATCACTTTATCACTGGTCAAACCGCATGAAAATCCGTTCAGTTGTTTTTGAGTTTATCGCGAACAGACAGACAGACAGACGCGGTAGGGGACATTGTTTTATACTATGTAATGATTCATAATCTTGTATTATTTGACCCTATATTTTGTAATATTGGTGGTGCTTTACGTAATATGTTTCGGTTATTGTGCACAAGTGATGTGGATGGGAAATAATATCACGGAGCATGAATTCTGAAATGCCACAGAAATAAAAAACTTGAGAGGTGTCAAGGGACACCCGGATGGAACGAAGTTCCATTCGATTAATTAGTGAAGGAATTGTAATATTTTTTTTTTAAGTTATAATAATATTTTTTATTATTTACAAAAAACCTGTATACACTCAACAAAAATAATCGTCGCGACACCACACTGTTCAATGCGAAATAGAAATGAAAATATCTGGCTTGCTTTCTATAAGAGAGAGAGAGAGAGAGACAGACAGAGAAACACGCGCACGCCGCACAGCTTACAATAGCTTCTTACTATAGCAAAAACTGTCGTAATTTAAGCAATTTTAGTTTATACTAGCTGTTAACCGTGGTTTCGCCCGCTGTGCTATCACCAAAACGGTTACATCGATTTTCACGGGACTTTCAATGGTAGATAACGAACCTAATAAAAAGTAATTGTGGTTATTCTATTTTAGGCTAGCTGTTACCCGCGACTTTGTCTGCATGAAATTTAGCAAGATTTCAACTTATTCTTTATTTTTAATGACAGAAATAATTATCGGCTTATTGTTTACAATTCGACATTATAATTATTAATAACATTAATGATATAGAGGTCTTCCTAATAAGAGTATTACGTAAAGAGTTCCATAATACAATTTGTTGCGGAACAGACAAGCGTTTATTTTTTGTATAGTCACTAAATCTTAATTATAATAAGGGCAATGTATATTAAATGTAATGTAAATATAAATCTTTATAATAATATTTTTAGTTATTGTTTCAATAGTTCCTTATACAGTGTAAGTGAGCACTGAGGTAGTTATATGGTTGGTTATGGTTCCAAATATTATGCTGATGACAAACCTCATTTGGCACGTTCTTTGTATTTATATATCTAATGTACACGTTACATGTTACTTTTAGTGGCGTGCGCGTCGTACTTACAATTGTCTTTAAAGAGCGTTTCTGTAATTGTACATAGTCTCACAATTCTATAATTCTTTAATACGATTTAAAAAAACGCGTGCGGAGCTGCGGGTACAGCTAGTCAAAGAATAAAATATATCAAATAGCATTAATGAATTGTAACGAATGGCTTTAAATGAATAACCGTTCACAAATCGTGTTAGTTAATATTATGGTACTTAATAACAATTAAATATAGATCATGTTGTTAAGTCTTCGATCAACAATAACTAGATAAAGTGTCACGTACAAATCGAAGCTAAAAGCCGTCCACGTAAATATATATTTATGTGTAGATATTTGTTTACTAAGAAAGGGAGAAAAAAAAGTTTTAAAACAGTTTTAAGTTCAACCTAATTACAACCATAACATCTTGTAATAAAGTCACAAATGTTCAAAATATTATCTAATACTTACGATAAAACGAGCAAAGTAATAAATTACTCCCCTCACTAAAGAAAAGATAACATAAATAACATTTAGTGTGAATTCAACCTTAACACGTAATGAATAAAGTACGTTTTCCCGTTATTGTACGTGTTTGTGTCTGGTGAGGCCAAACATTTGTATCACAGGTTTAAAATCGGTAATTTTGTTCCAAATTTGATATTATTAGTTAGTTTAAAGCTTAATATATAACTTATTCAACATGTATTTAGCGAAGGTAAGATACTCCGGCCGTTAAATTGCTTTTTCGGGTATGTTTTTGCATCTTATGAATACACTGCGGCTTGTGAAACGGGCTTACATTGGCTGTGTTTCAAACAAACTAAACAAAATAAGGGCACACATTTCAAGTGAGCCAAGTGAGTCTTATTTACCAAGACGTATTTTTCGCGCCGACCCGTTATTTAGTTATTGTTGATCGAAGTGTTAAGCGTTAAAAAACTCAATTATTGAAAGAATTTTCCAAATGCTGTACAGTTTCAGGTTTGAGAGAGTACCTCCTGAAAACAAATGAAAAATGCTTTATTCAATTTAGGCCCTAATAAGGTGTTTCCGAACGTCAAAACAAGCAAATAATCTTTACCTTTTAATATTAATAAAGGGTTTAAGATATAAGCATTCATTTAATATCATTCAAGTTTATAGTACACTCATTTACGTGCGTTTGAAGCGAAATCAGGTAAAGCATATCTTGAAATATTTTAACTGCTATAATCCAAAGCTAAATTACTATTAGTTTGTTGTTCCAATATCAGTTGGGCAACGGTGCGTGTATTTGTAACATCACGCGTTAGCCTTCAATAACTCAGAATGCTTTGATATTAAGATAACGTGACAAGTGCCTATAGGTTCTGCTAACCAACCATCAAGGTCGATCCGCTAAAACATTTGTAAATAAGTCTTCGATCCCATTGCGAGTGTACCTCTTGCTACAATGTAAATTATAACAACTCTGAGGAATATCAAAGAGAATATAAAATGATATAGGTCTGCCGTGGTGAGCGCACCAAGTCAAAACTATTAGATTTCGGTCAACTTTTTTGATTTTATCTCATAAACATTTAATTGTTATTTAAAAAAATCTATTTAATATAAACTTATTCCAGTTTTAAGAAATTACGAATTTCATAGGCACTTCGCGGTCAGTGATTTGTTTTATTTCGCCGTAGGGAAGTGGAGCAAGTGGTGTGACGTGCATGTGTACGAAAGTGGAAGAAAACTGATGACATTGTTTACAAAGAAATCTTGTAGGCAAAGTATATTTTCACAATAGATTTGCAAAACGGTTTTTGATAAGGATATTACTAAAATTTAGAAAATATATTCTAGAAGATATGTAATACATATTTATTATATTAATAGAAAATAGAGAAAAGTACGTGTTTTAATTAAGTCATAAGAATATTTATCAGGTGCTTATGGAATTAAGCTATTTAAAGCTTAATATTATCGTTCACGTATCATTTCAATGCATTACTTAGAAGTTGTTACATACTTAAATTATGTGGAACAAAAAAATTAGTAACCAAGTTTATGAAGCGTCTTTAATTTGATGGGCCGTAAATGTCAAAGTGCCCAGCTATGGATCGGACACATAGTACGAGTATATGTGTACAAAAGCGTGGACACTTTATTAGGCCACATTGATAAATACACTACATCCGTACAAAACTGGAGTAGGTTGCTTATAGTAATCAAAAAATCAGGTGAGCTCTAATATATTTCAAATGGAACACAAATATGTCTGTATGTGTTTGAATGTTTGCATCATGGAATTAATTTCCATTTGCGCGGTTTTAATAATTTATATATGGTGTCAGATTATGAGCCAAAATCCATCACGTAAGTACTACGCTCAAATCAGAAGACTTTGCATGACGATTTTATAGGAATATTTACTTTTTCCTGGGAGAACTATTAGTTATGCAAAATATAAAATTATTATTTTAATCGCTTTTGGTGTATCAACTCTTTATTAAAAGACACGCATTTAATTCTTATCATTTTACGATTCTATTATGACAGTTATGTTCGAACTTACTGTAATGTTATTTGTCATCATTTTCTAAAGTCCGATGAGCACGCACGATGTTCAAGGTCAAAATATACAATCGTTTCTTTACGTTACAAATAAAAATGTATAGTCATTTAAAGTAAAACAATATTGCAGTCATTAATTAAAATTAAAAACAGGGAATTAATACTGAATAGTAAAATAATTAAAACAATAAGCTATTTACAACGAAAAAGAGTAATAAAATAAACGCGGTAACAATGAGCCGGGTTTAGTAATTGTGATTTGCGCGTCGCAGTTGCGTTCTTAATATGTCTAATTAGCGCGCATCTTAGATCCTGTAAACGCCTGGACATTTCACAGAGTTATTTTTCGCATCTCATGTAACTTATTGTAGTACACACATATAACGTTTGCTGTTGGTACGTGCGTCGTCTACAGTGGGTAAAAAAACTAGATGAGTCCTGCGCAAAATCATGAAAATTAGTGTGAGCGTGAGGAGACCTTCATTCTCAGTGGATGAATGTGAATTGAGTGGGTGTTCAGTATATTTCTAATAATATAATTATATCTATATTTCTAATAATAAAAATAGTATAATCTAATTTTTCGGTAATACATTTTTATTTTCCTTTGTAGGCATTAAATAAGTAAAGTGAGTGGTTTTCCGATGAAAATGCTAACCTTTTCATATTAAACTCATCCAAAAGAGGTTAAAAAAATAAAGAGGACAATTTTAAAATAGTCGAATCTTTAGTCCTCGATATTTTAATGAATCAAAACCACACAACGCTTTCGGATCGATTTAAAAATCGTATTTTTTTTGTAAATAATCGCCATCACTAGTGCCTCTAGTACCACATTCCGCCTATGGAGGAGGGTAGAGGTAAGGAGAACCATCTCAGTATATTAAAAAGTGTCCACTGAAAGGTAGCAAATTAAGATGGCTCCACAATAGCAAGTGGAAAGTATTTAAAAATAGCGCCACAAATAATTAGAGTAGGATACTAGATTAAAGAAGGATAGAATAACTTCTAGCCTTTTCTTTATATTAACAACAATGAAATTATTAAAAAATAACAAAAATGTACCTACAAAAGTTTATAACAATCGAATCACTATCTGTGTTATTTCAGCAGTTTTACAGGTTATATTCACTAAATTACATTTGACTACGTAAATAGTTCAGGTTTTCTTCTAACTACGAAAGTCACGAAAAATATTAAATTTTTCAACCCGCACACTTCACTTCGTTTATAACTGACAAATTCATATCATTTCCTTTTCCTACACTAGCGCTATTTTGACGAGTCTTTGAACCATAATTTGTTGTTTACAGGTGGACACTTTTTCAACTGATCCCCCATACTAGATGGTTCTCCTAACCTCCACCCTCCATAACTCCACCAAAGAATACTTAATTATACTTATTATTATAATAATACTTATTAGAGGTAACTAATAAGTACACTCCGCCAAAAAACTATAATTTAGGACTGTTATTATTATTTTAAAATATCAATATATAATACTAATATTTTTTGGACGAAATATCGATACTTCGATATAAAAACTTGGATATCGGCAGTCGATATTTTTTATTCCCATCATCATATACATGATATGCATCATCATTTTCTTACTCTTACTTTACTCATCTCAGAATTCACCTTTTATACACATGTCATTTTTCACGCACTTCATCCATACTTTATTCGCTCTTCTCTCTTATTCGCTTATTCCGTTCCTAGAATAGACTCCTATATCTGTCCACCTTCATACTTAAAACTATTCTAGTTATATGTCTTTAATGTCTCTTTATGACATGACCGTATCGCGCTAACCTATTACTCCTCAACTTCTCTGTTACTTGTGATATATTCATTTTATTCTTGTCGGATCTAGTTACTCCACATCCATCTTAACAATTGCATCTCTACCACATGTAGTTTTCTCTCATCCGTTTCCTTCGTAGCCCAGCATTCAGATGCATACAGCATGACTGGGCCTATAACAATTTCATACATCTTTCCCTTGACTTCCAAGGGCATTCGTAGATCGCAAGATACCCCAGACATTTTTCGCCATTTCCCGCATTCTGCATTTATCCTATTCCTTACGTCCTTGCCTACGTTGCCGTCGTTTTGGATCAATTAACTTAGATACATAAATTTGGAGCAGGCTGTTAATTAGTAGTTAAACATCTGAACATAATTATAAAGTAACGAGTATTTTTTTAAACTCTTACTGATAAATATTGGTACACATAATTATCTTATTTAGATAAAACAATAATGATGATAATTAAGATCAATATGATTGAATAACGTTTGTGTAAGTGCCCTCAGAACTGTAATGTAACATTTTAAAACATTTATGGCATAAATTTTATAACAAATATACTTTAAAAAACTTTAAATCGTTGTTAAGCTAACAAGAACAATTTTATTTTGAAATGAAGATCAGTCATTGAAAATCTTTAGGGAAGAATAGAATCCTAACTAACGTTATAGATACTAAAGAGGGTTTTTTTGTTTTTTTCACGACTTAAGTACTCAATCGAATATCATGAAATTTTGCATACACGTTGTCGGGGTATAAAAAATGACATGGACACAAAAAAATAGTTCCCAGGATAAATATAATCTAAATTTAATCGACTGAAGTTACGAATAAAACTTTAAAAGGTCAATGTAAAATCCGACTATAAGAACATCGAAACTTTTTTTTCTTATAATAGGTCTTTACCTATGAAATTGCCCTTCTGCAGTTCTAGCCATGTCAAATCAAAATATTTTTTGTTTAGTTAGGAATTCTAATTTCAAATTAATTTTATTTTAAAAACATGGAATTATTTTTCAAAAAGTAGTCATTTGTTTATTGATTAGTGTTTTTTTTTTTTATTCAATTTTTTTAACTCTTTTGGTTATAAACAAATAGTTTACAAATTTTTTATTATTGTTATTGTATTATCGTTCTTGACTGTTGACTGTTGCTATATCCACAATAAATAAATAAATAAACTATTTATTGACAAAATCAAAAATATTTAAAAACCGGATGGTACAGAAGCGTGACGCCATATTGCCGGACTTCCGTTGCATTGTCGCCCAGTTACCTGTTAGTCACGCCTAAAGAAGTTTTACTTCAAAATAAATTATACTCTTTGTGCACAGTCGGGTAATAGATTACAATAATAGTAAATTCAATTACAGATGTGTGTACACGCTCAAACAACTGGCTTAATTCGACGAATTTCGCTTAATCGCTTACCATAGTTCTTTCACTTAGGGTATAATTAATTAGGAAAAAAAATTTTATTGACAAGAATGAAAGATAAATAATACAAATAATCTTAATTTCAAAATTCGATTATTCTATAGAATAAAATAAAAGGAAGTAATATGATGGAACGTAATTTGAAAACTATTTTAGCGCGATATTAACTAATTTACATTCAAAACTCAATTTACTCGATGCGTACACATTTTCTCTATCAGTTTCGGGTGTCAAAAGCCGCATCGCTTTTTATGAAGCCCAGTTCAACGACAGACTGCCATTTTAAGTGCGGACGTTACTATGAATAATTCACGATTGCGTGAAGGCTGTATCGTTTTCGCCGAAATAGTGTTTGGTAGAAAATGTTATGTAGTTAGTTAAATCGTTTACCAAAGTATACTGTTATGTTAAGAATAAGGACACTTTTAGAAACTCATATCGAGCCCTTGTTATAACGCTTCAAAAAATAAACGGAACATGGAAGAAAAGTACGTCTAATATTCAAGATAATCTATTTTGATTAAACGAAACATTTTTTTGTTTTTACACATATATTTTTTTTTCCAACACTGGTTGGCAATCTAGAAGACTGCTTCTAGATTATTACTGCCATTATCGAGTAAATAATAATATTACAAGTTTCTTATGATCATTTCAATGTTCTAACAAGATGGCGGCCCTCTTATTAGAATTTTCCAAGGAGTTTCTGTGGCATCTTAGATTTCATGCTGCGTAGTATTATTTCCCATCCACTTCACTTGTGCACAAAAACTGACCTATATTACGTAATATACCACAAATATTACAAAATAAATAGTTAAATAACACAAGATTATGGATATAATATAAAAACCACTACATGACAGACCAAGTTCCCGCCAAAATCTCTATGAAATTATTTACAAGTTTCTTTGCCTATGAAATTGCTGTTTTGTATGAAAAAATTTAATAAATTTAACTTTAGTATATATCCCAATGGTCGGAAAACTCATCATTCAATAGTGCCAAACATAAGCAAATAATACAAAATAAAAGTTTATTCAAAGAGTTTTTTAACCGACTTCGAAAAAGGCGGAGGTTACTACGTTCGGTTGTATGTATTTTTTTTATGTATGTCAATCGATATCTCCGTCAATTATGAAACGATTTTAATGATTCTATTTTTATTTGAATGGGTTATACTCAGAGGCCGTCCCATATATTGGTGATATTGGGGGTGAAATATCGTTTATTTGATGTTCACCCACTTCGTCTCTACGTATTTTCGTGAAATTGGAACCGATTTATTATACCCATTAGAAACCAGACATATTTATGCACAATAAAAATGGAAAAATAAACAATAAGAGCGAATATCAATATTTATTATTTAATTTAATTAATTTAATAATTCAGTTATTTTTCGCTTTTTAGTGCCTTATTAGTATAATTAGTAATTATAAGTTAGTAATTTAAACATAAGCTTTGCTTTAGTACTGATATTTTTATGGAATTAATTAGGATTAAAACTAAACTGTCGAACTTGCCTTTGATAAATACATATGTCTTTTAAATGGCATGTATTACGACCTTTTTATGCCAGAGGGTAGCGAACAAACCAGCCGGCCATTTAATGTTAAATGTTTTTTTTTTCAAACTGACTACGCTATTGAGCCAAGGTCTTAACAGCTTCACCGGGCTACTCGGTTAAATGGTTACCGTCGTCTATGTCGACGTGTTATGTTGCCGAGACCTTGAAAACCGTGTTTTAATAGCCCCATGTCTTAACCCTGGGAGCAACCGTACCAAGTAACTCATTCCACAATGCTAGCGTACGCATAATAAGAAATCTTAGGGTTATCGTCATTTCGTTACAACCAACCACCCAGCGACGCGACGGAAAGTGCTAGTTTGGAACGGCGATGAGCATGATTCGAAATTTCCTCAGAACACTCTCCGAACCCATTGTCCGTGTGAGAACATCTATCTACATACAATTGAAACCTATAAAACCTAATAGATAATAAGCGGGAAAACTCAGTACCGCACAGGTCTAATCACAGAAGTATCTGACCTGTCCCACAAGCGTGCCCATATTGGAGCGGAATAACCAATTAAAAGCGAACGGTGAACTAAAACTGAACGGTGTAGTACAGGCGCCGCCGCCGACCCAAATGTACTCCGTTAGTATTTACTGTTATTGCAGACACGTTTTGTTCATGGCGAATCATTGCAGTATTACTATAAATGTTGCCGACAATAAAGATCCGAAACAGAACACGAAATATTCCGAAATGTGTTCGTAGCTTCAGCGGGAGTATTCTTAAACTTTCGATAGAATCTTCAAAATATGGTTTAATTACCGCTGACACATACATTGCTGACTATTTTCACTGTTTTTGAGATATTCACTCAAAATATATTGTTTTATTAACGACCGCCGCCGACTTTATCTGCATTTTTACTTTCATAAACGAGTAGCGACTGATTGCGGCTTCGCCTGTGATAATAAATATTTAACCTATCCCTAACAGTGCATATTTTCTAGAAAAATAAAATATGATAAGTGATTGGGTAATTAAGGCACTAAAATGTAAATAAACAAACAAACTCACATTCGCATTCATAATATTAGTTTCCTAACTAATATTATTCTATATTATTAATATTATATAATTTCTTCTGGCTACCCTTAGCCAGAAGGAAGAACACACTAATACAGAAACTACTTAATA
>MU159184.1:18890-68252 GCA_015888305.1 Antheraea pernyi
TGCCCTTCTTAAAGAAATCAGCTGGACGGGAGGCAACAAATTCTTCAAAGGCATTTTGTACTGCCTCTCGGGTATTGAATTTTTTTTCCGCCAAGGAGTTATCCAAATTCTGGAAAAAGTAGTAGTCTGTAGGCGCAAGGTCTGGTGAGTAGGGCGGATGACGGAGAACTTTCAACCCCAGTTCTTGCAACTTGGAGACCGTCTGCTGTGCAGTATGAGGTCGCGCTTTGTCGTGTAAGAGCAGCGGAGACGAGCGATTGACCAATGTTGGCCAGCTTCTCCGTCATTCTGTTCAGTTCTTCACAGTACACATCTGCAGTAATGCTCACCCCGTTTGGTAAGAAGCTGTGATAAATCACACCGGCGCTAGACCACCAAACAGTGAACATCACTTTTCCAGGGCTAAGTTTTCGTTTAGGGCATTGTTTAGGTGCTGAACCAGGATCCAACCGACTTGCTGAGCGCTTGCGGTTATCAAACAGAATCCATTTTTCATCGCAGGTGACAATGTGGTTCAAATTTCTTTCATTTGTGTCTGTGTTGAGCAGTGCAAGGCACGTCTTGACGCGTACTTTGCGCTGATGATTATTGAGTTCGTGGGGCACCCATTTGTCAAGCTTTTTCACCTTGCCAATTTGACGCAAATGGACAAATATTGTTTTGACGCTAACGTCGAAAGCTGCTGGTAATTCAGCCGTAGATTGTGTATCATCAGCTTCCACAATCGCCTTTAATTCGCCATTGTCGACCAAAGTCTTCGGACGACCGCGAGGTTCATTTTTCAGGTCGAAATTCCCAGAACGGAAGCGAGCAAAGCAATAACAGGTGGTGCGTTGGTTTGTAGTGTTAGATCCGTAAACGTCGTTGATGTTGCGTGCCGCTCGTGCTGCGTTGCTGCCACGACGGTACTCATATTCCATAATTACGCCAATTTTTAACGTATCCATGATGACAAAAAAGATAGAAATGTCATGAAAATGTAACACTAATCAATAAAAAAATGACTACTTTTGGAAAAAGAATTCCATGTTTTTAAAATAAAATTAATTTGAAATTAGAATTAAAAATCAAAAATTATTTTGATTGGAAATGGCCAGTACTGCAGAACGGCAATTTCATAGGTAAAGACCTATTATTAACTAGCTGAGCCCCTAAACGGAGCCACTATAAAAATACAAAAAGCAAGTATTCAATATTTTATTATATCAATCGAGAGAAATAAGTATAATATCTCTCAATTAAAAGATCTTACAAAGAAAGAAGATCATGGAAATGAAATAATTCGTATTTATCGCACTAAAACAGAACATGTTCGCACGTTTCCACCGAATATTCAAATTATTACAACATTGCAACAAATTAATTGAAAAGTTGTTCGAAATAAGATCCATATTCTTGTCTGCAAAGTTTCGTCGTTTCAGAAATTCTTTACGTGCTACCTTCAATAATAACATATTGTTTCTAACCTTAATTCTTTTAAATTCTCATAGAACTCTGTGCCATAATAAAAGTCCAGCGACATGAGATCTGAGGGTCGTATAGGCCATTTAATTGTTTCCATTTAAAATTGTCATTTCAAAGCCTTCTGTTACTGTAAGATACAATATTTGTTCCAGAGCTTTTATCTTTATTATATGTACTTTCTCGATTGGTACACATGGAATATCTGTTTTTTGTATTTTTAAATCAGTTCACTCTCGGTTCAGGTAAACTGTTATTTAAATTTGTAAATGCAGCTTTAAAAACAGAGGAATATTTTTTCCTTTAAGTAAAATTTGTAATCTTCATTATTTAATGTAATTTTTCTTCGTGTCCCGTACGGCTTTCCTCGCCTTGTATCGATCGCCTTTAAACAATTTGCTAATAAGCTTATTATGAATACAACAAAGTAACGTACTAGATTAATTGTCTCCTAACAAGTCAACAAAATAAACTTATAACAATAAATTACTTTTTATTTTATTAACCCAATCAAATTCACTATCATGTATAAATAGAACATACATGAGACGACATATGAGAAGAATACGACCGGAAGAATATTCTTCTATTTTCCACTAAGTAAAATATACCAGGTTTTATATGAACTAGATTTTTCTAGACTATATTTAACTAGATTTTTCTCTCGGCTTTGTTTGTTTCCAAAACAGTTGAGCCGATTTTCACGAGACTTTCACTGGCAGATAGCAGACTTTATAAAAAGTAATTTAGACGATTTTAATTTATATTAGGTGTTAACCGTGGCTTCGCCCGCAGTGCTACCTCCAAAACGGTTGGACTGATCTTCACGAAACTTTCACTGGCAGATAGCTGACCTTATAAAAAGTAATTCAAGCAATTTTAGTTTATACTAGCTGTTAATTGAGTCTTTGTCCACAATGCTATTTCGAAAACGGTTTGACCGATCTTCACGAGACTTTCACTGGCAGATAGCTGACAATATAAAAAGTTATTTAGGTAATTTTAATTTATAATCTAACCTTATAATAAGTAATTTAGGTAATTTTATACTAGCTGTTAATCATGGCTACGCCCGCAGTTGTATCTCCAAAACGGTTTGACTGATTTTCACGGGACTTTCACTCGCAGATAGCTGACCTTATAGGAAGTAATTTGGGTTATTCTATTTTAGACTAGCTGTTACCCGCGACTTCGTCTGCATGAAATTTAGCAACAATATTTTGTTCACTGTGCGTTGTACTGGACTCCAAGAATAAATATAACTGAATACTAGACTCAAAGAATAAATATAATTGAAATTCATATATCTGTATATATATATTTAATTTGAATTATATTGTTTTATCATTTTGGCGGCCATTTTGTTTTATTTACCTCGTTTTCGTCTACATAACTCAGCAACCATAGTAACATATAAGAATATTGTATCGAGTTCAATGAGCCCTATTTAAACTGTCGAATATTAAAAACTGATTTTTATATCTTGATTATGTTTATGAAAGATTTCAAGATGTTAGTTCATTCATTGTATACAATTCAATATTATAATTATTAAATTTAATAATAGTTATTGTGAAGATAGAAGGGGTCTTTCTAAAAAGACATTACATCATAAAAGTATTACTTATTGACAATATGGGCATATTATATCGTCATAAGAACATCTTTCAATTATTGTTTCATTATTTCCTTATACAGTGTAAGTGAAAACTGAGGTAGTTATATGGTGGGTTAAGGTTCCAAATATATTGCTGATGATAAACCTCATTTGACACGCTGTTAGTATTTATATGCCTAATGTACACGTTACATGTTACTGTAAGTGGCGTGCGTGTCGTACAGTTGTTTTTAAAGAGCATTTCTATAATTGTATATGGTGTCACAGTTTTATATTGCTTTCATACAATTAAAAAAAAAAGCGTGCGGAGTAGCGGGTACAGCTAGTTTAAACATAAAATACAATCAAGTTACCCGCTTACAATATTGCTCGCTCTCTCTCTCCCTCTCTCTCTATAGATGAAAGAATTTTTAAAATCGGTTAAGTATTGTTTGTTTTTGTCGATTACAAACAAAAAGTCGAATCTTTTCTTTTTATAGCATTACTTATAATTCAATAATATATAAGTAAATTGCTCTTAAATATCGCTATAACACCATTACTTAATCAATTTTATTCATATTCTTTGTATTTCTTAATTTTATACTATCCAATGCATAAAAATGAATATGTATTTATTTGTGCATAATAACTGGCCAATCATGTTAAATATCTATTCACCTTAAATATTTTTAAAGATGCTTCTTTGAAAAGAGTTTTCATTTCGATATTAAATGAAAAAGAGACCGACAATTCTATTTTGGTCCATATCTAATTATAGACAGACATCAGATCACTTAACGTCTGTGATAAATGTAGTCTCGCCGCTACAAAGGTCAAAGACAAGTTCGATCTGACAGTTTTATGGCTATTTTATTACTCCGTCGAATATTTATATACTATTTGAGTCTTTATATTTATGACAATTTTGATGAAAACATAAATTGCGATAAAATGTAGACTAGAAATAAAATAATAATAAATATACTGCAGGCTTTGTCTGAAAACCAGCGCTGCAACACATCGACATGGAAGCTTGCAGCTTGTGCTGAGACAAAGACCTTTTCACCACATGCAACACTTGTCTCTCTTGTTTTTTGTATTTATGTATATTCTTGTGAGTACTTGTTGTATGTATAGAATAAATATTTCTTTCTAATGTAGTAGACATATTGGATTCTAACGCAGTTTCAATTTTGATCCTGATATTTATGATCAAATTGTCGGGGTTTGAAACAAGTGACATTTTTCAAAGTCGGTCTCTATTTGTGTGATTATTTTCTCGCTGATTACTTTAATAACATTATAATAGTATGCAAGGTTTATTTTGAAGTGCATGTTAATTTTTAACGCGTTCTTGTGAAAGTTATACCTCGGAATGTATACATATTATAAAACAAAGTCCTCTGCCACTTCTGTCTGTCTGTGCACGATAAGCTCAAAAACTACTGGACGAATTTTCATTTGGTTTTCACCAGTAGATAAAGTGATTCATGAGGAAAGTTAAGGTGTATAATTTGTCACGGCTTTTTCTATTATCAGGACAGGCAAATGAAAATATAATTTTTATTTGCGTTATTGTGTTACATACATTTCTAGATATCAATCGTGATCGACATTTCAAGGAAATTATTGAAAATAGAACAATCGATACATCATGCAAGGTGACTGCGTTCTTAGAACTTCTGAATGTTTGATGAGGTCGGTCGCATCCACTGGTAGGAAGAATACATACAAAGCGTTATACCTACTGTTTTTTTGTAAGATATTATAGTCATAGCGTTTGTCGATATCAAGTACTCGTATTTTTAAACCTCTAGTTGTATTATTAACAGTGAACGCGTCTTACTAACAATGTTCTGGTTTGTAAGGAGTTTAATAAACTATCTATTCAATTTGGATAATTTTAACTATTTTATATGGCCTTTTGGTTGCGAACGAAAAGGTTCCAAAGTTCGACACGGATGTGAAATATGTGCTTATAAGGCTTGCAAATCCATTAGGGCTGTTCAAGCTATCCAGTACCTAAAAAGCGAGATTTGTGGTACCTTAAATATTATTTTCGCTAGTGTTATCACCCACCTCCGGTGCCGTTGCATCATATTCAAGAGACAAGACTACAACACGACCGGAACATTGATATTAGCGCCACCATATTATAAATATACATCGACACTAGCGCCAACATATTAGAGATACACGTTGATACTAGCGCCACCATATTAAAGATACATAAATAAGAATTATTAATATTATATAGATTTTAATAAGACTTAAATAAGAATGGATATCATTATATAGAATTGAATCATTCGCAGCTTGAGGTGAAACCAGTCTGGAGGGCGTAGATGTCATTTGTAGCACTTTCGTGCCATCAACGTTCAAGAGTTTTGAAGGCTTACGGCCTTCGTTATCTGAAGAGGGGTTCGAGCGCTTTGGGCGCTGGCGGGGCGAGACGGTGGTAAAGCCATCGTTCGTGGGATCTTGTTCCATATCGGAGCCCTCCTCGTCTGGGATGGGAGCGGAGGGGTTTTCTGCTTCTACAGCGCCGCATTATATTCGAAGTATTGTAAGCATATCTACTTATACTCAACTGAACAAATTGTTTATTAGTATAAAGTAAAAAAAGTTTTACTGTTTTTCATTCCGATTTTTGTTACGATTTATAAGTTTTTTTTTTTTCGAACTTACTACGCTATTGACCTAGCAAGGTCTTAACAGCTTCACCGGACTACCGATTTCTAAGTGTTTTTTGATAATGTTATTATCCTATCAATTGAGGAATAATATAAGCCATTTTCTAATTAATTCCGGACATACAAACAGGTAAACAAAGAGACAGGCAAACATTTTTTTCACGTCATTTTCGTGATCAGTGGGCTCTATGACAGATATGTATCACAAAATCCCGAAAAGAAATCCAGTGTATACACATATCTAAAGATCGATTAATATAGATAGAAGGTAGATATGTAACATAAATTATGGGGCATTAATTCTCAGGTGGATGCCACTACATACTACAATTAAACATTTTGGTTTGTACGAGCATCACTTAAAATCTACTGAAGCAATTGCAATAAAGTTTTTAGATTATTATAGCACTGAACACAAGCAAGAATATGGATAGACATATATTTCATTACGTATTTCCATAACAGCTAAGTGATAGTAAACGTATAATCAAAAACAATAACAGTTATAACAGTCCAATAGTGAATAGTAATCATTCAATTTTAAATCAGACAACAAAATGAGTTACCGTGGAACAAGAAAAGTATCTTTAAGAATATTTTATTTTGTAGATGGTAGAGCCACGCTGAAGCTATTGCTGATATTAGTATGAATCGGTCGGATCACTCGGGTAGTACCACCCTCTTACAGAAAACCGACGTGAAGTAACAGTGATTGCATTGTTGCGTTTGGTTCGGTCAATGAGAGCGCCGGAGGCCCATCTCCTCTCGCCTCTCCTCTCTCCTCTCCCTCTTCCTCCTCTACCTCTTCTCCCCAAAGGGTGACAACACACTTGCGACCCCTCTGGTGTTGTTAGTGTCCATGGACGGTGGTGATAATTTAACATCAGGTGACTATGGACGGCAGTGATCACTGAACATCAGATGATCCGCCTGTTTGTTTGCCACCAATATAAAAAATATAAATATAAAAAAAGAAGTAAAAACAGATGCAAGATCGTTTGAAAAAATATAAACATAATATATCATATTACAACAGTCGTATTACTCAAAGATTATTTTTAAAATGTAGACACCATAATAAATAACGCATTGTATTTAGTTTCTGCAGTTATCTGTCGAAAGAATCTCGACGAATCCCGACTAAATTTAAACAGCTTATTTCAAATGCAATGTACAACGAAAGTTCAGTGGACATTCTAACACCGTTCTGCAATTCTTACAAAATTGAATGAATGAATTCTTTATTGCACTTTTCATTTGTACACTTAAGTACACTTAGCTTAATGCCATAAGGCATTTTCTTCCAGCTAACCAGCGGTATTGATGTTAATCAAAAACTTTTGTAGGTAGTGGCTATATAAACAAAACAGAAGAAAACGGATAAATAAATATATACATGTATACATATATTATTATAAAATAAATACATATATAACATAAATATACATACATACAAAATATATGACAAAAAACTTATATACGATTTACGCAGTACCGCTGTATGCATACATACATAGCTATAAATGTACATTTATAGCCAACAATGTTAGTTCGAAACTCATATTATAGAGGCGCTGATTGGAAAGAACAAGTGCGAACTCTATTAACGTACTCTGTGGTCGGAGGCGAGGGCGCGAGCGGGAGACAGAGATAGCAGATCGGAACGAACGAGTGCAGCGAACGCACGGAAGGCACGACCGTCCACCACGGCGGCCCGATCGGAACTCTCTTCCACCAACGTTTTAATGGCCGTTTCGTCCAAGTATTTATACTTGGACAATGTGGGAACGGAGAAGTCGGACCACCGAACGTTTCCACTATACTTATGCATCTGTTGTACAGTAGAAATAGTTGATTCCATGCTTTGAACACCTCATGCAACTTGGGACTAGGAACTCGGCTTTCGTAAACTTATTGATAGTTTCGACATCTTGAAGTCGACGCGGTAATGTATTCCATAATCGTATGGCAATTATTGTGAATGAGTTTGAATATAAATTAGATCTATGCTGAGGTATCTCCAGAGTTTTAGTGTATGCCGAACGAAGATCACGACCGTGAGCCGTTAGAAAAATGAATCGTTTCTGGAGATATTGTGGAGATCTAGGGTCAAATAGAACACCATAAAGAAAATGCAATATGTGAGCATTTCGACGAGATCGGATATCAAACCAGTTTAGTTGCAAACGAAATTGAGAAATGTGATCGTACTTATGCAGCCCGAAAATATAACGAATGCACAAGTTTAGGAGGCGATCGAGGTTATTGATAAACTCCTCTGTAAGTTCTGGATAAGTTACATCGGCGTAATTAATTATGGGGAGTAACAGCGAGTAGACAAGTGTTTTCTTGGTCGAAAGTGGTTAAAATGTTTGCATTCTTTTAAAGGAATGCATTACTCCGTAAACCTTTTTACTGACTGTATTAATATGTTGAGCCCATGATAGGTCTTGGGAAATGTACATACCTATTCTTTACTTGAGAATAATATTCTAGTCTAAAGTTATTTTACGTAACTTTGTAAATATAACCGGTTGAATTTGATGATTTTACAGGATTAAATCGAAAAGAGAGATTATCACTACATGAGTTTGAATATAAATTAGATCTGTGGTGAGGTATCTCCAGAATTTTAGTGTATGCCGTACGAAGATCACAACCGTGAGCCGTTAGGAAAATGAATCGTTCCTGGAGATATTGTGGAGATCTAGGGTCAAACAGAACACCATAAAGAAAATGCAATATGCGAGCGTTTCGACGAGAACGGATATCAAGCCAGTTTACAACATTGTGTATACGTCAATCAAATCTAGAATGTGTCAGTCGAACTTAATTTTTTACGATGATTACCGAAACGTGCGTATATATTTTTCTCATACCCTAAGATAAATTCACCTTAAAAGAATCTATATTTTATTTTCGGTGGTGAAATTTTAGAGAACGCCACCTCAACGCCAGGCAGCGGAGGTGAGGTATGTCAGATTTCTGCCGACTTAACACACTTTTTGCCGATAAATTGTGGAGAGAGCCCTAAACATTCCGCCAGCTTTCAAAAATCAGTTTTATGTATATCCAAGAACTTTCACAAGCTGACTACACTTTGATTGAAAGGGCCGAGAAGCGATCAGTACATTATTGTAACAATTGGCAATTCAGAACAGGACGTTCATGACGAAGTCGTCTATGTCGTGTTTGAGTGTATTCTACGTTTTATTTATATTTTATTAATTTATTAACTTTCCACGATCTAATAAAAATTAACTGTGTTCTAGTTAAAATTCCCTTTGTACAATTATTCAATTTATGTAGTGGGTATATTTTAATATTATGTTATAACAGCAATTTTTACTGGGACAAAATCACGAAAGAAGAAACGCTTGTGTTTTTCATAAATTTCAATAATTTTTACAACTTTGTGATCATATGGTTCCTGTTCTAGAGGTTTTTATTTATTTATAAACATCTTGAATTTTTAAAATGACAATTGATCGAAATTGGACCATAATAAGAAGTAAGACGGTTTTCTCTTTACACGTTAACATATTGATATTACAATCTATATGTTTTTATTTAAATAGTATAAGTTTTATTAAGTATTGTATAAATAACGCAGACGTAAGGAACGTGAAGATTTAAAGACTTATAAATAAAAATAAAGGCTTTGACTCATCGATGGTATGGATAAAAAACGAATTACATTTTTTTTATTTCAATTTTTTTACTCTTCAATAGCAACTAAACAAAAAATATCAGTTTACAATAGGAGAATAAGGCACTGAACTATTTTATCTTGGCCTATGTGTATATATAGTAATATTGAACACAAATTTACAGTGGAATATTAAAAAAGAAAAACATACGTAGATAACCATTTCGAAAATTTATTGTATTAATTTTAATCCTCATGCGAAAATTAAATTGAGTAGACAATTGAGTATAATTTCACAGTT
This sequence comes from Antheraea pernyi, assembly GCA_015888305.1. NCBI lineage: Eukaryota > Metazoa > Arthropoda > Insecta > Lepidoptera > Saturniidae > Antheraea > Antheraea pernyi. Next base: position 28,595 of record MU159184.1, read on the forward strand.
ACGTATCGGTGTGCAATCTATCCATGTTGATCCATCGCAATGTGCCCCAAGCGTCTCGTTAACCGCGACACTCGTACCGAGGCTTATCCAATATCATCCACACAGTTTATAGTGACAGTGGAAAATCACTGAAGTTAAGAGTAAACACGGACGCTATTAAGTGCATACAAACGAGGTCCTCTGCTTTATCCCTAGATAGAGAAACTATATCAAATATTTTTACACTACACATCATCTTCTTACTCTTATCCCTAAGTAGATTCGGCACAACATATTTTCCTCTTCCACTCTCCCCTGTCAGATGTCATATCAGTATTCATAATTCATATATAGTGTAGTAATTCATATATTCATACACATAGCATTTTTCACACAATCTGTTTCACAATTTTTTGGGGTCTCCCTCTACTCCTATATCCGTCCACTTACATAGTCAACGCTTTTATATCCGTCCACTTACATACTCAACGCTTTTATATCCGTACACTTACATACTCAACGCTTTTATATCCGTCCACTTACATACTCAACGCTTTTATATCCGTCCACTTACATACTCAACGCTTTTATATCCGTCCACTTACATACTCAACGCTTTTATATCCGTCCACTTACATACTCAACGCTTTTATATCCGTCCACTTACATACTCAACGCTTTTATATCCGTCCACTTACATACTCAACGCTTTTCTTGTTACATGACTTTTATCTCTGGTCATAATACACCAGTACCAGAACCTATTATTCCTCAACCTCTCTGTGATTTTCAACTTGCTACTGTCATTGTCATTGTTTACTGCCACGTGTAATCTTATCTCATCCGTTTCTTTCGTACTTTAGACTTGTTTACACTAGAATCCTTATAACACGATTGTCTTGTTACAGTTTTATACGCCCTTTTATATTACACTAGCGGGCCCTGCAGACGTTGTCCCGCCCTAATTATAAAAAAAATCCTTAACAAATTATACACCAAAACGTTCCCCATGAATTACTGTACCTACTCGTGGAAACCGCATGAAAATCGGTTCAGTAGTTTTTGCGTTTATCGCGAACAGACAGACACGGTAGGGGACTTTGTTTTATACTATGTAATGATATTGTACTGTTTTTTTTTAATTTTATACTATTAATTTTTACAACACACAATCTATATCTATAATAGTATATATATAATAGTCATGTTCTTATGTTTTTAATTTTTCCATACATTAAATGTTTTCAACACAAGAAGCCTTCTAAAAGTATTAGAATTGCCCATTTGTATCGTCGTTTCCAGATATCCAACATAAAAAGCTAAGGAATACAATACATAAAACAAAAACATATAGACACAACCCAAACCTTCTTAAATTAATTTTGAAAAAATAAAATGACTTGGAACAGTTTTCGTATTCATTCGGGAACACAAAATAATGATTTTTGTAGGTATAATTAGATATAGCTGCAATTGTCTCTTTCACGCTCGTAGTTCCCAAAGTGGCCCAGGAGTCTACGTTGGCGTAACAAAAAAATGGGGGTTCACAATTCATAAGCGTCCACGAAAATTTGTCTGTATTCGACAGTGAACTAAAATGTTGGCTTTACTTCGCCTATCAATGTAGGCAGATAATATTCTAAGAAGCTCAGCGACTGTTACTTGTAATTTTTTCGAAATATGGTAGAAATGTAGCTATAGGGTGTTCAGCGGAACCAGCTAAATTTTGAAAGTGGACTATGAGAAAAAAGATTGGGAATCTCTGCTTTATCCTATAGCTCGGGCAGAATGCGAAAGTTATAAACTGATAATACCTATCTTACAAACTTCTCGTAGGCCGAGTTTCCTACGGTTTTCGGTAATTCGGAGTTTTTTGGGCAATCCCAATGTATCTTCTACCATACACAATGTGGGAAGCCTGTCATTGTGACTTTTATTTAGTGTACCACATTCCGTGATCTATAACTACCAATGGAATATAGATATTTCGATTTAAGGTTTGATAGCAATATTAAGTACATAGCAGTTTCTTCGTGGTTCTATAATTAGTGGACATATAATCTGTTTAGAACTTCGTACGAACGTATTAAGCTAATAAACGATTCTTGCCACCCGCGTTGGCGGTTAAAAAATGACAAAGGGTCAATTGAATCCAAAAAGTGAGAACCCTAGAACCATCTACGAAAAATTCCAAACCCAATATTCATAACCCTATGCCGATACGTCCAATAATAATAGATAATAATACATAATAGATGTGATTTAGCCTCAAAAGAACCATATTTTCATTACATATATGTACATATGAGGCATATATAATCAAAAACAGCGAAGTGCCACGAGTTCTAAAAATGAACTTAGTATGGAGCCATCTAGTCTATCATTGGTTGCAAATCACCATTTAATTCCTACAAGAAACAAAATACAGCTAGCCTTTTAATTTTCGTTTTAAAATTGATTTTGGGATCAAATACATTTATTTAAGTACAACCAAGTCATCAAATAAGAAGTAAATTAAGAATAAAATACAGTTAAGGGATTTGCATTTTTTAATTTCTTGAACTTCTCTTTTATAGCTGATGGCCATAGACAGGCAAACCCAATAGCATATGCCACTCCCTATAATTGAAACTTTGAAGATAAATAAAACTCCAACTCTGAGAATAGATAAACATTTTTTTTGTTTCCTACAAATTTGGTCTCCATGCACTTAGCTGTTTTTGATTTTATAAGCCTCATATATAGATATTACTTTATTATTTTGTTTTCCTTCTATTATTGACCGATTAAAGTATAATAATCGAATTATCTATTACGTATGTTTTGGTTTATAAAGAGATATATTTACAGGTAAATGTTAGACAGTCAACTTTTTTTTTATGTCATAGCAGGCAAACGACGTCACGTGGTATTAAGTGATCACCACCGTCCATAGACACTAACAACACCAGGGTAGTTGAAAGTGTGTTGCCAGCCCGTGTTTGGGGGAAAGGGAGGGAGGGAGAGGGGAGCGGAGGTGGCCCTCCGGCGCTCTCACTGACCGTATGAAACGCAACAATGCAAACACTGTTACTTCACGTCGGTTTTCTGTGAGAGGGTGGCACTACCCCGGGCGAGGCGACCCATTCATGCTGAAACCTTGCTAGAAACGTAGCTTCAGCGTGGCTCTACCACCTACTACTACTACAAACCTGTTCCACGATAGGTAATAATTGAAATCTTTTTATTAAAAATAGTGGCTGACCAGTGGCCTACGTTCGAAGATAATTCATTATTTTTATAAGTTTTAATATTATTAAGGGCCGAAGAGGTTACAAATAATAGTAGATGTAGTAGTAAGTATGATGAATACAAAAAAAAAAAACTTCAACTCATCTATGGTATAAAAAAGGAACTATTTCCATTTGTCATGATTTCTATTTATGTAATTAATTTTAATGATTTAATATGGACTTTATAATATTTTTATTAACTAAAATAATATTTAATTGATTTAAACACTAATAGGGTGGCCTATTAGAGTTTGGCATATAAAAGGCAAGATGTCGTCGATAGGGAAGCACTTGTATGTCGAGGTTATTGTAAGGCGAAGCTCTGCTAGGATAAATAGTCCGTGCATACAGTGTTAGTGGGCATATAAAAGGCAAGATGTCGTCGATAGGGAAGCACTTGTATGTCGAGGTTATTGTAAGGCGAAGCTCTGCTCGGATAAATAGGCCGTGCATACAGTGTTAGTGTTAATTAGTTTCCCTGGCTGACCGAACATACGTTATTTATTACACGTTTCTTTAATAACACTAAAGTTCTTCAATAGCTACTAATTTTTTTTTTAAAGAAATTCGGTTGACAAACAGGCGATAACGATCCTAAAGAATTTAGTATTTTAACCTATTTACATAAACACAATTCATACATTCTAACATAATATATGACTATAACAAGAATGACTAATTTAAATCTATATAAAAACATATTTGCAACAACACCTATACGTATAAAACATATTATAACCATGTTTCTCACTTCAATTTCAAAAACATAAACTTGTGAAGTCATTCGTACTTTGCCCACTTCATTTAAGCAATGTTTCCACAAATCTCTCTCCATAATCGGGAGTCACGTTACGTAGGCGGAGTAGATTTATTCATAAAATAATTCATGCGAAACACAAAGAAAAACCCCGAAACACTTTGTCTACAACAAAGTATTTCATTTGTCTTTCCCAACTCAGGTAAGTAGCGTTTGAGAAATATTGCGTCTTTTTTAGAAACTTCCTTTAGAAACTTGTTTAACATTTGGAGATAAAGGTTAAGATGTTTGTATTATAACTTCTGTGGATACTGAAGTCATTTAAAGAATTGCTTCATCTACATAAAACACACCGAATTTCAGATAGTGATTTTCCATAAATCGAGATTTATTGATTCTATAATTCGATCAAGGTGGTAGGCATCTGCATTTTTATGGATCGCGACTACTATTATCATCATCACATAAGCCTGTAAGAGATCTAAAGAAGGATCGTAGGCCTTTTCCCGAAGAAAGCTACGTGTAAATCACGTCATATTGGCGATTTTAAACTCCAACATATCCACAGTCTGTATTTTTTCACGCCCGCTAAATACCTAATATCAAAATTTTTCTCAAGTTTAGGATTTCTCGCGATATCATCGTCAATCGCTAATGTTACCAATTTCAATTATTGAATATATGCATAGAAAACGCGTTACCGAAACTCTTTTTTAATTTATCGTGTTTCGGGATCAGCTAGTGTATACCTGTAATCAAGAGTAAAAAATGATTACTCTATTTCGGGCTTTTTATAATCATATGTTCAAATGATACAAATTTTGAATACTCTATCTCGACTACACGGATCATCGTGTACGTTTAAAATATAGTATAAATAAGAAATTCATACTTTCGTCAGCTAGCTATGTTAATATTGAGAAGATAGTGGGCAGATTGAAAAATAAAATATCTTTTGTTGCATTGTATTAACAGAATATAAGGTGTGTAACTTTGGGATGTAAAGGGTGTCGAATAACAACATAAGACTTGAGACACCCAAGCCAACCTCACCTACACGTGATGCACCCTGCTGAATAACGAACGAGACAATGGCGAAAGCGGGGACCGGTTTTACAGCCTGACTGAGTCGTAACCATCATGTATATGGCGAAAAAGCCCATCATAGTGATTCGCTTCTGCGGGTCGCGTTTCGGGATCAGCCTGTGCATATCCAGCTTTTTGCAGGCCAGCATGATAGTGGCGACCTTCGATGGATAGTGTCACTTGGTGGTCCCCATTGTTTTTGGATTGTACTGTGCTTACCATCGGGCATAGTGCAGTCATTTCGCCGTGCTACAATAAAGACAATAAAGAAAAAGAATATAATTAATATTCGAGATATTTAAGAAAGACGACAATGATATGTAATACCAATTAAACAATGCTCGCTAGACAAAGCTTGGTCAATGGCATATTAGAGAAACAGAAGAACACATATCAAACACTGCGTTCTTTGCACTAAAACTCCTTGAAGGAATACAAGTATCCGTGCTTGTATCCACGCTCTTTGTCTCATGCCTCCGTCGTGTTTTCACGTTGTGTTGTCGGAAACGACATGACAGCCGTATACAGCGACGTCTGCTAATATTCGACAGTCTAATATTCGACCTAGTTGACATAATAAACTTATAAAAATATTTAAACTAAAAAACTTGAACAGAAAATAACTTCTTTTAAGAATTGGCAAGGCCTTAACAGCTTCACCGGACTACTAAGTCGAGCGCGTAAGGCAGTCAGCTGATTTTATTTTGACAACTAACTCAAGGGTGCACGTCACACTTCGGGTTGGGCTGTTGCCTAGTTCATGCAATCGCGACTTAACTGAGACATAATTGTCTTGTTCATAGGTTTAGTAATTACCCGTCCACCAGTCTAGTTTAATTTGTCCGCTTTCTAGTACAGTTCAATTTAGTTATCAAATTATCAGTTGGATTATTTATTCCGATCATATTGAGATAAATAAATGCATATGTATGTAGACATATTTCAAAACAACTGCAGATTCAATAATAGCATATTCTGGTCCTGATAGCTACCACACCCAAGTTAAAATCAATAACCAAACGTTAATGTATTGACAATAGTACTTAAGAGTAAACCTTCATTCTAGCTTTACCGAACCATATTGTACTTACGACATAATATACAGTAGTGCATACAATAATAAATGTAAGATATTTAAATTGAGCATTTATTTATTTTATGAGTTACTTACTTCATATATCATTTTAATTATCCGGGTATGAATATAAAAATATAAAGTCGGTTACACTTCAGCCCAAAGATCTATAAGATAAAGTAAGAAATCTAAGAGAAAAGTGCACGCATACACGCTTACACATGCAGGTGGAAGGGTTTTATTTTTTTCCCTTATCAAACTGAAATAGTTTAGAATATTATCCGATACGAAATATATATAGGAGTTGTTGAGGTATGTATGCTTGGTACACATATATGTTTCAACAACTCGTATATGTATGAATAGTTTAGCTTAGCTTAGGTTAGCTCAGATACGAATTGCTTGTATCAGGCAACAGCCAAAGCCGAGGTGTGCCGCGCACCCTTGAGCTAGTTGTCAAAGTAAAATCGGCTGAGTGCCTTAAGCAAAAAAAAAAAAAAAAAGACATAATATACAGTAGTGCATACAATAATAAATGTAAAATATTTAAATTGAGCATTTATTTATTTTATGAGTTACTTACTACATATATCATTATAATTATCCGGGTATGAATATAAAAATATAAAGTCGGTTACACTTCAGTCCAAAGGTCTATAAGATAAAGTAAGAAATCTAAGAGACAAAAGAAAAACCTAATATCTTTATTAGGCAGATATACCTCATATCTTTTTTCTCTTTGATTTCTTCTTTTACATTTTTTTTTATATCATAGGTGGCAAACGAACAAGAGGGTCACCTGATGTTAAGTGATCACCACCATCCATGGACAATAACAACACCAGAAGGGTCGCAAGTGCGTTGCCACCCTTTGGGGGGAAAGGTTAGAGGAGGGAGAGGGTAGAGGAGAGAGGAGGGGAGGTTGGCCTTCGGCGCTCTCACTGACCAAACGAAACGCAACAATGCAAGTACTGTTACTTCACGTCGGTTTTCTATGAGAGGGTGGTACTACCCCGAGCGAGTCGACCCATTCATGCTGAAACCAGTAATAAATAGCTTCAGCGTGGCTCTACCACATTTATATCAAACTTAATAAACATTTTTTTTTACTTGAATAACTCATTATACTTATCGATCGCACATTGTTGTGACATCATATATATTTAACACTGTTGTTCAAATTTAACAGAGTAAATAAACGTTGGAATATATGAGCATATGCTCTTGTTCCGGTTATTCTCTAATTCAAATCGATACCTAATTTATTCAAGAAATAAAGATGCCTAACCTTATACTACTATGTAGCAAAATAAATAGTAAATCAAAGCAAAGTTTTTCACGAGAGACCGAAATCTATTGACAAAAACAAAAAAAATAGTACTCTATTTGCTTAAATTGTAATGAGAAAGCGCATCCTTTAAATATACCTAACTAGATTATGCCCGCGATTTCGTCCGCGTGGAATAGTTACTTTGGGCCAATACTAACTTTAACTCGCAACTTCGTTTACGTAGAAGGTGATTTTTTTTTTAATTATACGTACGTTAACCCCGATTTTGAAATATTCTTCATTGGTGGTCCGCTCTTATTAGTCTTAGCATGATGATATATAGTCTGTAACCTCCCTCGATAAATAAATGAGCTATCTAACACTGAAAGAATTTTTCAAATCGGACCAGTAGTTCCCGAGATTAGCGCGTTCAAGCAAACAAACTCTAACTTTATAATATTAGTAAGTAATATAGATAAGAAAGTAGTTCACATGTATAAATTACATCGTAAAATGTACCGCAACTACTGAATAAACAGTCACGATTATCTGACAACAATTTCACTATAACAAAGCAAATAATATTAATTAATTAATTCAAACTGTCTTGCAAAAGTTTACTTAAAATAATGTCGCTCCTAAGCCGCAAACTTTTGTCACGTATATACTACACACAGTTTAAAACAAAGAGGAAATTTTCATTTTACCCGATTTAATTAAATGTTCCTACATAACAATGCTTTGAAGGTAATTTTAGTACGTGCAGCTTATAAAATCATTTTCCTACCTCGTTTATAACTGAAATACCTTGAGAATTCAAGAAAATTATGCATACAATTGCATGCAACTGACACTTTAGGTTTTTTAAATGTAAAATATTTAAATTGAGCATTTATTTATTTTATGAGTTACTTACTACATATATCATTATAATTATCCGGGTATGAATATAAAAATATAAAGTCGGTTACACTTCAGTCCAAAGGTCTATAAGATAAAGTAAGAAATCTAAGAGACATTACAGTAAATATACATGGAAACTATATAAAGTTTTACGCCAATTAACGCACTATATTTTCTTCAAAATGAATATAGTTGATAAAACTTATTCTTTTCATTTTTCACATTTATATAAGTAATTAATTTATTTTATTGACATACGTTTTGCATTTATTCATTTTCAATGCTTAAACTTTAACACCGTTGAACCAAATTTAACACACCTATATTATTTTTTGCACAGAGAGTGAAGGGCCACGCCACTAGGTGACTCCAGGCTGTATTTTATTGTTAGCAAGTTTTATATTGTAATTTAACTTGAACGACGGCTTCTGGTGAAGCTTATGCTACTTGTTAAGGTTAGTAATGTACTGTTTTACATTCTCTTTTATTTTCATATTCACATAACTCATTAATTCATTCAAATAATTCATGATTACATTATTAATTATTATGTTCCTCTTTGCGGAAAAATGATAATAGAAATTGTAAAAATAATTGGAACCAAAATAAGTATCTAGTGGTTATACGTTGGATAACATAACTTGATATTTTTGTAAAAAATAACTTACGTAGACGTCAAATACAAGTACCAAGAAAAGAAACTAACAAATTCATTACTGTATTTTGATACAATGTTTTACTCAATATTACCGTAGTAAATTTAAATTTTACCACCCGCAATGTTCTTTGTTGTAAAATGTGCCTACGGCCAATTTTCACGAAGCCGTAAAGGTCGATGTGAGTGCTCCAAAAGCAATGCATTAAACTTTAATAATTTCGCATTGCGCCTGTACTGTGAATTGAATTGATAAACTAGATAGTAAATTATATATTAGGTCTTTACATATGAAATTAGCGTTTTGTCGAACAGGCCATTTTGATCTCAAATATACGGCATTTATTTAATAATTCCAGGTTCATATTTATTTCAAATTTAGGCCTGTGCATTTGTGTTTCGAATTTAGTGATTCATTCGTTTATGCACTACTTGATTTATATTTGATATCTTTGCATATAATGAAAAACTTGAAATATCGCGTCGTTTACGAATACGAGTCTCACCATAGCATCAGGTAAAACTATTTTAAAAGAAAGCATGGTAAGTTTTTGATTTCGATGTTTTCAATCTTTAAATGTTGATTTACGGAACAAACTCTGTGGACCGCCGAAGATTCCAATTGAGAATGAAGAATCAAAGATGATCGTGGAAGCAGATCCATCGCAAACTACGTTAGAGTTAGTTGCAGGTTTCGTGTAAGTGATAAAACAATTTTAATTCACTTAAAACAAATTGGAAAAGTTAAAAATTTCGAGATATTATATATACTAGTGGGCGCGCAGTGGTTGACATTCGGCCATAGTTCATTGATTTTTTAAAGTTTGAACATATTAGGGTTCTTTTGTCAAATAACTCGCAACTTCGTTTACGTAGAAGGTGATTTTTTTTTTAATTATACGTACGTTAACCCCGATTTTGAAATATTCTTCATTGGTGGTCCGCTCTTATTAGTCTTAGCATGATGATATATAGTCTGTAACCTCCCTCGATAAATAAATGAGCTATCTAACACTGAAAGAATTTTTCAAATCGAACCCATAGTTCCTGAGATTAGCGCGTTCAAGCAAACAAACTCTAACTTTATAATATTAGTAAACAATATAGATAAGAAAATAGGTCACATGTATAAATTACATAATAAAATGTACCGCAACCACTAAATAAACAGTCACGATTATCTGAGAACAACTTCACTATAAGAAAGCAAATAATATTAATTAATTAATTCAAACTGTCTTGCAAAAGTTTACTTAAAATAATGTCGCTCCTAAGCCGCAAACTTTTGTCACGTATATACTACACACAGTTTAAAACAAAGAGGAAATTTTCATTTTACCCGATTTAATTAAATGTTCCTACATAACAATGCTTTGAAGGTAATTTTAGTACGTGCAGCTTATAAAATCATTTTCCTACCTCGTTTATAACTGAAATACCTTGAGAATTCAAGAAAATTATGCATACAATTGCATGCAACTGACACTTTAGGTTTTTACAGTAAATATACATGGAAACTATATAAAGTTTTACGCCAATTAACGCACTATATTTTCTTCAAAATGAATATAGTTGATAAAACTTATTCTTTTCATTTTTCACATTTATATAAGTAATTAATTTATTTTATTGACATACGTTTTGCATTTATTCATTTTCAATGCTTAAACTTTAACATCGTTGAACCAAATTTAACACACCTATATTATTTTTTGCACAGAGAGTGAAGGGCCACGCCACTAGGTGACTCCAGGCTGTATATATCAAACTTAATAAACATATTTTTTTTACCTGAATAACTCATTATATTTATCGATCGCGTATTGTTGTGACATCATATATATTTAACACTGTTGTTCAAATTTAACAGACTAAATAAACGTTGGAATATATGAGCATATGCTCTTGTTCCGGTTATTCTGTAATTCAAATCGATACCTAATTTATTCAAGAAATAAAGATGCCTAACCTTATACTACTATGTAGCAAAATAAATAGTAAATCAAAGCTAAGTTTTTCACGAGAGACCGAAATCTATTGACAAAATCAAAAAAAATAGTACTCTATTTGCTTAAATTGTAATGAGAAAGCGCATCCTTTAAATATACCTAACTAGATTATGCCCGCGATTTCGTCCGCGTGGAATAGTTACTTTGGGCCAATACTAACTTTAACTCGCAACTTCGTTTACGTAGAAGGTGAAAATATTTTTAAATTATACGTACGTTAACCCCGATTTTGAAAGATTCTTCATTGGTGCTCCGCTCCTATTGGTCTTAGCGTGATGATATAGTCTGTAACCTCCCTCGATAAATAAATGAGCTATCTAACACTGAAAGAATTTTTCAAATCGAACCCGTAGTTCCTGAGATTAGCGCGTTCAAGCAAACAAACTCTAACTTTATAATATTAGTAAACAATATAGATAAGAAAATAGGTCACATGTATAAATTACATAATAAAATGTACCGCAACCACTAAATAAACAGTCACGATTATCTGAGAACAACTTCACTATAAGAAAGCAAATAATATTAATTAATTAATTCAAACTGTCTTGCAAAAGTTTACTTAAAATAATGTCGCTCCTAAGCCGCAAACTTTTGTCACGTATATACTACACACAGTTTAAAACAAAGAGGAAATTTTCATTTTACCCGATTTAATTAAATGTTCCTACATAACAATGCTTTGAAGGTAATTTTAGTACGTGCAGCTTATAAAATCATTTTCCTACCTCGTTTATAAATGAAATACCTTGAGAATTCAAGAAAATTATGCATACAATTGCATGCAACTGACACTTTAGGTTTCTTTAGGTTTTTACAGTAAATATACGTGGAAACTATATAAAGTTTTATGCCTATTAACGCACCATATTTTCTTCTTGATAAAACTTATTCTTTTCATTTTTCACATTTATATAAGTAATTAATTTATTTTATTGACATACGTTTTCCATTTATTCATTTTCAATGCTTAAACTTTAACATCGTTGAACCAAATTTAACACACCTATATTATTTTTTGCACAGCGACTGAAGGAAGGGCCACGCCACTAGGTGACTCCAGGCTGTATTTTATTGTTAGCAAGTTTTATATTGTAATTTAACTTGAACGAAGTGGCACACGGCTTCTGGTGAAGCTTATGCTACTTGTTAAGGTTAGTAATGTACTGTTTTACATTCTCTTTTATTTTCATATTCACATAACTCATTAATTCATTCAAATAATTCATGATTACATTATTAATTATTATGTTCCTCTTTGCGGAAAAATGATAATAGAAATTGTAAAAATAATTGGAACCAAAATAAGTATCTAGTGGTTATACGTTGGATAACATAACTTGATATTTTTGTAAAAAATAACTTACGTAGACGTCAAATACAAGTACCAAGAAAAAAAAACTAACAAATTCATTACTGTATTTTGATACAATGTTTTACTCAATATTACCGTAGTAAATTTAAATTTTACCACCCGCAATGTTCTTTGTTGTAAAATGTGCCTACGGCCAATTTTCACGAAGCCGTAAAGGTCGATGTGAGTGCTCCAAAAGCAATGCATTAAACTTTAATAATTTCGCATTGCGCCTGTACTGTGAATTGAATTGATAAACTAGATAGTAAATTATATATTAGGTCTTTACATATGAAATTAGCGTTTTGTCGAACAGGCCATTTTGATCTCAAATATACGGCATTTATTTAATAATTCCAGGTTCATATTTATTTCAAATTTAGGCCTGTGCATTTGTGTTTCGAATTTAGTGATTCATTCGTTTATGCACTACTTGATTTATATTTGATATCTTTGCATATAATGAAAAACTTGAAATATCGCGTCGTTTACGAATACGAGTCTCACCATAGCATCAGGTAAAACTATTTTAAAAGAAAGCATGGTAAGTTTTTGATTTCGATGTTTTCAATCTTTAAATGTTGATTTACGGAACAAACTCTGTGGACCGCCGAAGATTCCAATTGAGAATGAAGAATCAAAGATGATCGTGGAAGCAGATCCATCGCAAACTACGTTAGAGTTAGTTGCAGGTTTCGTGTAAGTGATAAAACAATTTTAATTCACTTAAAACAAATTGGAAAAGTTAAAAATTTCGAGATATTATATATACTAGTGGGCGCGCAGTGGTTGACATTCGGCCATAGTTCATTGATTTTTTAAAGTTTGAACATATTAGGGTTCTTTTGTCAAAGGGTAACTTCTATAATCAAAGGTTTTCAATATGGCTACTCAGTTATTTGCCCCTCACTTTAGCCGGCGACTTCGTTTACGGAGAAGTTGGATTTAAAAAAATAATAATACGTACGTTAACCCCGATTTTGAAAGATTCTTCATTGGTGCTCCGCTCCTATTGGTCTTAGCGTGATGATATAGTCTGTAACCTCCCTCGATAAATAAATGAGCTATCTAACACTGAAAGAATTTTTCAAATCGAACCCGTAGTTCCTGAGATTAGCGCGTTCAAGCAAACAAACTCTAACTTTATAATATTAGTAAACAATATAGATAAGAAAATAGGTCACATGTATAAATTACATAATAAAATGTACCGCAACCACTAAATAAACAGTCACGATTATCTGAGAACAACTTCACTATAAGAAAGCAAATAATATTAATTAATTAATTCCAACTGTCTTGCAAAAGTTTACTTAAAATAATTATAATGAAAAACTTGAAATATCGCGTCGTTTACGAATACGAGTCTCACCATAGCATCAGGTAAAACTATTTTAAAAGAAAGCATGGTAAGTTTTTGATTTCGACGTTTTCAATCTTTAAATGTTGATTTACGGAACAAACTCTGTGGACCGCCGAAGATTCCAATTGAGAATGAAGAATCAAAGATGATCGTGGAAGCAGATCCATCGCAAACTACGTTAGAGTTAGTTGCAGGTTTCGTGTAAGTGATAAAACAATTTTAATTCACTTAAAACAAATTGGAAAAGTTAAAAATTTCGAGATATTATATATACTAGTGGGCGCGCAGTGGTCGACATTCGGCCATAGTTCATTGATTTTTTAAAGTTTGAACATATTAGGGTTCTTTTGTCAAAGGGTAACTTCTATAATCAAAGGTTTTCAATATGGCTACTCAGTTATTTGCCTCTGTTTTAAAATTATATAAATATTTTAAAAAATCGATGTCTAAATGAAAATTGAAATTAATTATAAATTTGAAACAAAAACAGGCAGCTACATAGGGTGGTAAGGCTCTAAAATTCTAAGTAAACATAACTTTACGAAAATAAAGAAATTTCTCACAACTCATGACACAATTTTCAATTAATTTTACACGACACCATGTGTGTTAAATGTAGTCTGTATATTATGAGGAATAGTGATATGCCCAGTATCATCGTTTGGAAAAGTAATGGATACACAATAGAATCAAATGACGAATCCAAAACAAAGTTGTTTTTAATACTACCATTAACTTTTGAAAATGAGTTCATCTTTGTTCAAAATTCATCATCAACTGTACTAAATATAATTTCTACATCAGGTTGAACTGCCTCATTGTAACCGCGGAGATCTAAGTCATGGATTACTTTCATGATCAAACAAATTTGCTTATTTTGAGTTTACAACGTATTTTTTGGCTCATTTTTATTGAATCGTCATTTGGAGTGAGTTCACCATAAAAAATACTAAACATTAAAATATTAACATTAACTTTGGTAATATTGCTTTACTGTTATAACAACATGAAGCAAAGTGACGTGAAGTGAAAGCAGTCTTGTCACCTAAAATTTTGACATTCAATAAGAGCAAAGAGAATAATAATTATTAAATGGTTCCATAAATTTACTAACGATAAATTATTTTTCAATTAATTATTAATGTATATTATGAATTTACATATTATATTATTATAAAATTAACCTACAATTTGACCAATTCATTTCAAAGGGCATGTAAGGCATGCAACAAAAATATTCAAACGGTAATTAATTGGAACGTAAGAGTCAAGTGACAGATCAGTCAAAATGTATTTTCCATTCACATGTGTGTATATGTTGTGTAAAATTCTACCAGTAGTGTGAGTAATATATATTTTAATTAATTTAATATGCTTGTAATGTATTTTATATAAGAAAATAGCTTTCTGCACTTCTCCTCCATATAAACTTTAACTATGCCAAATTTCACGTTCATCCGTTCGCTTAAAACGCAAGGGGAGGTGGGTATCCGGCGCTCTCACCGACCTAACGAAACGCAACAGTGCAAGCACTGTTACTTCACGTCGGTTTTCTGTGGGTCGGGTGGTACTGCCCCGGACGAGCCGACCCATTCATGCTGAAACCAATAATAGCTTCAGCGTGGCTCTTCCACCTACAGAACTAATAACCTAATATTAGGTACAAAATTATGAATATGTTTTTTTTAACTTAGTATAAACTTTCGTGAATAATGTATTTTCAACATAAAGATATTCTTGTAGAAATATTTTCAACATTATTTTGACATCAATACAATTTATTGTGCCTCTCGGGAAGATTCTTGGTCGTTTAACCCTCATGAATTATTCAAGTGAAATGCAGACCACGATCTTGACTCAATATCGTTCGTGGAAAATGACCACTCCCGTTAAAATCGTATACTTTTAGAGAGGTATTAAAACAATGGCGTGACCGTCATGAATACAAATACACGCATACTTGAGTTCTTTTGATGAAATTTAGTATTTAAATTAAAACGTAAAAATGTACTATTATATACAGTAAACAGAAAAATAATTAGAAATTACACAAATTTACATAAAAAGATTTTTTTTCTTAAATCTGTAGTTTTTTTTCAATAACATAATTAAACACAAAGTATTGAATGATGTTCAATAGCACTTAACTGTACCTGAAGTCAGCATTTCAAGGACCGATTATTCGGAATCATTTAAATAAAAATACTTATAGACGTGTTTCATTTATTTTCGATCCGTGTAGGATTAATGTTACCACCACGTTATTTGAAGGTTATATATAAGCTTCCAATGATTTCATTCGATTTATCATCTGTTGTAGTCTCGTTTCTTGAAAGTGATGCAGTGGCACTGGAGGTGGGTGATAACATGATGTAAATTTAGTACTTAATAAACGTACTAAGAATATATTTGTTGTATCTGTTACAAAATGATGAGAGGTGGATCTTTATTCAGTTTTTTCAAAGAATTATAATCATTACATAGTATAAAACAGAGTCCCGTACCGCGTCTGTCTGTCCGCGATAAATTCAAAAACGACTAAACGGGTTTTCATGCGGTTTTCATGTAGATAGAGTGATTTACGAGGAAGGTTTAGGGTATTATATATTTGTCTACGTTTCTTTTATTATCAGAGTGTGACAACGTCCGCCGGACCCGCTACTTTAGTATATAATGGATATCGAACACAGAAATGCATGCTATACATTTATTCATCCAATACAATTCAAAAAAATAATCATAATAATAAAAGATTTGATATTACAAATATTATGTAGATTGTAAACATCAATATGTTACGAATTACGGCGATTGTAGCCTGGATGAGTCGGGCCTGTATTCCTGATGCCGCTGGATATTGAGTGGCTGCCACCATGATGCTTACTGCTGGGAGAATCGACACTTCGAACGCGACGCCTGTTGTATCCAGGATGTGTTGGTCCCGTACTTTGTTTGCTGTTCGATATAGTGTGACTACCTCCACGGTATTTACTGGGAGTGCTTAGACTGCGAGCGTACCTCGTATTAGGGTCCAGTTTTATGTCATCGATAATCGAAGGTAATACAGGATGATCTCCAGTCGCTGGTGCACGGGGTATATCGTCCCCTTTGAACAGCCACAACGGTTCGTCATCAGCACTTCGTTTAGCCCGCATAATCACAGGAGGAAGAGTGTGATACGGGCGATATGTTGGATATATAACCGGCAGGTCTCTACTCCAGCAGGTCGTATCGACGACCAACAACACCGAAATATCGGTCAGTGTTAATATGATTTTCCACATTTTGTATGCTCGTTTAAGACTAGTGGTAATGAGAAAATCCGTAGCCTATTTATACGTCCGTCTCGAGGAAAACGATAAGAACTTCTATAGGAAAAGGGAAATCACCGATAACATTACTCACAGTAGAACGAATAGATGCTATTAGCACATCGTATAATATTTATGTTTTGGTATGTGTTTATTGTATGTCGTCGTGTGACTTCTATTTGAACAACAGACTTGACCAGGAAAAGATACAACGTAATCAAATTTATATTCTAACTAGCTTCGCCTGGGTGCAGTAGTTACGTATATACATATACTAGCGGTCCCGAAAAAAATCTAAAATTCAAGAGTTTAGTGACATACACACGTACATAAGAAATCTATATATAAAGATTTCCTTATAAAAAGGTTTTTTTATTCTTTACTAGTTGTACCCGCAGCTCCGCACTACGCGTTTTTTAAAATCGTATTAAAGAATTATAGAATTGTGAGACTATGTACAATTACAGAAACGCTCTTTAAAGACAATTGTAAGCACGACGCGCACGCCACTAAAAGTAACGTGTAACGTGTACATTAGATATATAAATACAAAGAGCGTGCCAAATGAGGTTTGTCATCAGCATAATATTTGGAACCATAACCAACCATATAACTACCTCAGTGCTCACTTACACTGTATAAGGAACTATTGAAACAATAACTAAAAATATTATTATAAAGATTTATATTTACATTACATTTAATATACATTGCCCTTATTATAATTAAGATTTAGTGACTATACAAAAAATAAACGCTTGTCTGTTCCGCAACAAATTGTATTATGGAACTCTTTACGTAATACGTTTATAATCTAAGATCTTATTAGGAAGACCTCTATATCATTAATGTTATTAATAATTATAATGTCAAATTGTAAACAATAAGCCGATAATTATTTCTCTTATTAAAAATAAAGAATGAGTTGAAATCTTGCTAAATTTCATGCAGACAAAGTCGCGGGTAACAGCTAGTCTAAAATAGAATAACCACAATTACTTTTTATTAGGTTCGCTATCTACCAGTGAAAGTCCCGTGAAAATCGATGTAACCGTTTTGGTGATAGCACAGCTAGTATAAACTAAAATTGCCTAAATTACTAGACGGCTCCGTCGTCACACGCGTTCGAGGTCGTCCGAGAGAGCCGCCGCTCCGACCTGCGCGACGATGCGCTCCTCCCGCTCACCCCCGCCAGCTCCGGCCCCGCCGTAAGCAGGCGCGACAACAAGCCACGCCAAGTCAACAAAGGTCCTTTTCAGGGCCAAACGATGACGTCAACAGTATGTCAATCGCGAC
This sequence comes from Antheraea pernyi, assembly GCA_015888305.1. Lineage (NCBI taxonomy): Eukaryota > Metazoa > Arthropoda > Insecta > Lepidoptera > Saturniidae > Antheraea > Antheraea pernyi. Next base: position 46,925 of record MU159184.1, read on the forward strand.
CGACTTCCGCTACGCCTATTGACACCGCCGCCTCAAGAAAAACCCAGACCACCGCATCGCCTAAGGAACACCGCACCTCCGTGCTAGCGCCTCAACCGTCGACCTCGGGTGCGCAACAGAGGCTGCCTGGCGGACCGTCCTCCCCGACAAAAGCGTACGAGAGTGATATCCTCACTCTCGCCCAATTGATTACAATTGGGGCTCTGTCGGAGGGGATGTGCCGTTGGATGGCACTGTACCTGCGCATCTTTGAAGCCGCAACTGAGCGCCACCACCGACGCCGCCGATACCAACAGAAGCGCAGCCGCTCATCAAGAGAGCGAAATAGTGAAGCCCACGCAGCAAGCACGTTCGACGCCGCGTGTAACCTCCGCAACTCCAGCAGCACGGATGTCCGCACCCACCTCCGTGCCTGCCACGCCACGAAGGGTTGCCCGCGAGCAGCCCTCTTACGCGTCGATCGCAGCGCCTCTTGCGCGCGATTCGCGTACCATCGAGACGAGCTCGCCCCCGCGGAACCCTAAGTTGCCGCCACCGACTGACGCGATTGGCCAACACGATTCGCCCGCCTCACCCGACGCGAAGGGTCCGCGTTATCCCCCGATTGTGGTCGAGAGCCGCCACAACTGGTGTACGTTACTCCCACAGTTGAAGGATAAGTTGGGACGCGGTCCCAACGTCCGTGCCTACGAGAATGGGGTACGATTCATCTCTGTGGACGCCGAGGAATACTGCATTATAACAGATTAGTTGGAGAAGCTAGAGGGGGCGAGTTGGTTTACCTACTCGCCTCCCTCACAACAAGGCCTGAAGTTCGCAATACGCGGCCTGCCATGCGGACTGGAGCCGCAACGTGTCATGGAGTCCCTCCGAAAAGAGGGATTCGAACCAGATTACGCCCGACAGATAAACGGACGGCGCGGTAGACGCGGGTGCATATACCACGTCGTACTGAAGAGGACGCCCGGACTCATCCCTGCTATATATAACATCGGCACGCTATTCTATATGCCAGGAATATCCATAGAAGCCTGGAGGGGGGAGCGCCGGCTTGCGCCGTGCTTCCGCTGTCAGCAATTCCGTCACTCCTCCCTGCAATGTCACCGACCGATCGCCTGTGTGCGGTGCGGGGGGCCACACCCCGCCCACCTATGTGAGTGCCCGAATGACCAACCGGCAACCTGCGCCAACTGCGGGGGACCACACCCGGCAAATAACAAGAAGCACTGCCCCGTCTTTAGGTGGGAGCTGAGAAGCCGCCGGGCCCGCACAGCGGCCAGGATCGGCCACGGGAAGCGTCCTGAGGCAAAATCAATCCCGAGGGAGGTTGAGGAGTCGGCAGCGGCGAGCCTTATGGCCCCCGCCAACAATCCTCCCCCCCCCAAAGGCCCAAAAAATCCCGTAGGATAAAGAGGAAGACTGACCCACAACAAGCTCAAGAGGAAGCCCTGCTCACAGAGCTGGCAGAACGATTGGAAGCTCATGAAACAACACGCGATGAGAAAATGAAGACAGCCTCGCTGGATGAAGCGCGGATTATCCAAGCTGAGTTCAAGGATAGAACCCAGGAAGCAATGCGTGACTTCCTGCAAGCTTCTGCCCGGCTACTACACTCCGACGATAACGAGATCGTAAGTGAGACCGCCACAAATAAACATCACACCGTAATTACACCACGAATGAGGTCGAGATTTCACCGAGACGCGCGCCTACCGGCCGCAAACAAAGGATCAGACACCCCTGCTGACACGGGGGGAGAGTGAGGCTACCGCCAGAGGGGCAACCCTGATGCGGTCCCCCTGGACGCCCCTTCGGGGGCGAGCGAGAAGAAACCAGATAACTAAATTACTTTTTGTTAAGTCAGCTAAGTCAGTTAAGTCAGTTGTGAAAACTGAACTAACAGTTTTGGAGTTAGCATTGTGGGCGAAACCACGGTTAACAGCTAGTATAAACTAAAATAGCTCGAATTACTTTTTATAAAATTTGCTATCTGCCAGTGAAGATCGATCGAATAGTTTTGAAGATAGCACTGCGGACGAAGCCACGGTTAACAGCTAGGTATAAACTAAAATTGCTTAAATTACTTTTTATAAGATCAGCTATCTGCCAGTGAAAATTATGTGAAGATCGATCTAATCGTTTTGAAGATAGCACTGCAGGCAAAGCCACGGTTAACATCTAGTCTAAATTAAAATTACTTAAATTACTTTTTATAAGGTCAGCTATCGGTCAGTGAAAGTCCCGTGGAAATCGGTCCAACCGTTTTGAAGATAGCATGGCAGACGAAGCCGCGGTTAACAGATAGTCTAATTTAAAGTAGCCTAAGTAACGCGCTGTAATTTTTTCTATATGCCAGTGATATTCCCGTCAAAATCGGTTCAGCCGTTTCGAAGATTACCCAGAACAAACAGACAGACATACAAAAATTTTAAAAATAGCATTTTTTTTTTTATCAGAAGCGTGTATACTTTCATACCCAATCAGTCAAAAAAAATTATTTTGATATTACATACAGACACTTCAATTTTATTATATGTATAGTATAGAATAGATATAGAAGAATAGATAGGTTTTAACGTTTAATCACAATTGGCGGGGTAGTAGGGTTTTACAGCCTGAATGGGTCGCAACCACCATGTATATGGCGAAAAAGCCCGTCATAGTGATTCGCTTCTGCACGTCGCGTTCCGGGATCAGCCTGTGCATATCCAGCTTTTCGCAGGCCGGCATGACAGCGGCGACCGGCGATGGATAGGGTGTCACTCGGAGGTCTCCATTGTTTTTGGATTGTACTGCGCTTGCCATCAGGCAAAGTGCAGTCATTATGCCGTGCTAAATAAAAAAAAAAAAAAACAATCTCATCTCATGTTAAATGACGACGTGGTGTAAGATAGTAAACACGCTAAGCCTAGAGAAGACTGGTTCTCAAGTGCAGCTAAAGGCTAAAAGCAAAAGGCTATTATAGCGTGGATCAATATGTGAACGATAGTGATGTCTGGAATTGACTCATCTCTGTGCATCCATTAAAAACGTTTGTGACATATCTATATCTATCTATACATATAAAAAAAAATGATGCGTCTGTATGTAATATCTAAATATATTTTTTTTACTGATTGGGTACGAAAGTATACAAGCTACTGATAACGAAAATGCAATTTTTTTGTCTGTCTGTCTGTTTGTTCCAGGTAATCTCCGAAACGGCTGGACCGAATTTGACGGGAATTTAAATCGCAGATAGCTGAAATTACAGCGGGTTACTTAGGCTACTGTAAATTGGAATAGCTATTAACCGCGGCTTTGTCTGCAATGCTATCTCCAAAACGGTTGAACCGATTTTCACGAGACTTTAACTGGCAGATAGCGGACCTTATAAAAAGTAATTTAATTCATTTTAATTTAGACTAGCTGTTAACCGTGGCTTCGCCCGCTATACTATCACCAAAACGGTTAGACCGATTTTCACAGGACTGTCACTGGTAGATAGCGAACCTTATAAAATGTAATTGAGATTAGCACACGTCTGCATGAAATTCAGCAATATTTCAACTAATTCTTTATTTTTAATTAGAGAAATAATTATCAGCTTATTGTTCACAATTTGACATTATAATTATTAATAACTTTAATGATATAGAGGTCTTCCTAATAAGATCTTAGATTATAAACGTATTATGTAAAGAGTTCCATAATACAATGTCTTGCGGAACAGACAAGCGATTATTTTTTGTATAGTCACAAAATCTTAATTATAATGGAAATGTATATCCAATGTAATGTAAATCTTTATATTATTTCATTAGTTTCTTATACAGTGTAAGTGAGCACTGAGGTAGTTATATTGTGGGTTAAGGTTGCAAATATGTTGCTGATGACAAACCTCATTTGGCACGCTGTTAGTATTTATATATCTAATTTACACGTTATATGTTACTGTAAGTGGCGTACGTATCGTACTTACAATCGTTTTTAAAGAGCATTTATATATTTGTACATAGTCTCACAATTTTATAATTCTTTATTACAAATTAAAAAAAAACGCATGCGGAGCTGCGGGTACAGCTAACATTATATATGTTTATTAAAAAGATAAACCAGTTCGAGTTTCTGCCGCTTCTTCTCGATGACTGGGTTGTTTTCCGCACCGGTGGTAGTTCTGACGTTCGTAAATGCCTTCTTAGGGCCTAAATTTAATAATGTGTTTTTGATTTGATTTTATTTGATGAGCTCCTAGAACACACCAATAGGTGCTTGACGACAGATTTTCACTTGACGGTGGTAGGTAGCCATGCAGACTTAGAAGATACCCTTTTTTTATTAACATGGGGAAAACTTTTATGGATACCCACCCTCCCGGGGGAGAGAGTGGGTTATGTCCGACTCGCACGGACCAAAGCCCCACAGTGTACTAACAGACCGCATTTGTTGGAGCGGCAAGGGATCGTACCAGCTAATTTTTTTTTGTTTCTGAAATTGTTAGGGCGAGGCTTATTATATTAAAAAAATGTTAGAAAATTCGTACGGAAATGTAAAAAACGAGGATTAAAAATTTCCATATTAAAAAGGACATTAATGATTGAGACGGAAGACTATGTGGAGATTTTCAAAGATATTAACCCTTTCGACGCCATCTGTTAACAAAAAGTGTGTACGGTTTGCTGCAGAATGTGAATTATAGGTGAAAATATGTCACTGAGTTTGTAATAAGATAAAATAATAAGACAAACAATAAAGACATAAAGTAAATTTTCAAAAAAAAAGTATTAATCGACTTCAACATCAATCAACGAACGCAACCTTATCAATAATCCGTGATAGTTTCTACCACCCACTACACCACCAACCATCGCTTCACATATAATACACCTTAAGTAATGTAATTACAATGCTTGCGTCATGTTGCATCACAGCAACGAACATAAGCACAATAGGCTCCTAAGAATTGAAGAGTTTTTTTTATAAATATTGGTGGCAAACGAACATACGGGTCACCTGATGGTAAGTGATCACGGCCGCCCATGGACAATTGCGACACGAGAGGAAACACAGATGCGGTGCCGGCCCTTAAGAAAGGAGTAGGCTCGTTTCTTGAAAGTTTACTTACTTTGTCACGGATCCCATAATCAGAACCTAACCAAACTCTCATCAAACTACCCTTAAAGTACATCCTTTTCAATAAAAAATGAATCATCGAAACCCGTTAGCGTAATATTGAGTTATTCGTCTATTTCTCGTGTACATACTTAATGCAAATTTGAAACTTATACGGTTTTGCACTGGATGCCGTTGTCGGAACAGTACTAAATTGAAATGGGACCACTCTGGAAGTACCAGCTTTCAAATAAAAAAAGAATAATCAAAATCGGTTAACCCAGTCCAAAGTTATGAGGTAACAAACATAAAAAAAAAAAAATACAGACGAATGGATAACCTCCTCCTTTTTTTGAAGTCGGTTAAAAAAACATTTTCAGCGAAATTACTGGATGGTCTCCTGGAAAATGTACAATGGAATAAGAAAACGGCAACATTTTTGTGGACGTACTAATAAAAAACGCGCCTTTAGCATCACGTAGATACACCATACGCACTCGGGTTCGTTGTAGGCACACAGATAAAACAAGTTAAAACGCACACGAGTGTGCTGGCATGGAACGGGTTAACAGATTGACACTCATTTGATTAGTTGATATTTTATTTCATTTTGTAATGAATGTATCGTTATTCTAACTTTTGGTACCGGTCATTGTACCTAGGTTTATTACGATTATGTTTATACTTTTAAGTCTTAGAGAAAACTTTAACTTATGTTTTCTTGGTTGTTTATTAGTATTTGGTTTAATATTATTATTTTATATGTTAAATGTGACCATGACGTGTCATATCCTATAATGCTCCGAGTATTTAACCTTTCACCTGGTATAATTTAAAGTCTCATACAAATACGTTGTATGTAATGAATATATATTTTTTATATCATATTTGAATAACTATCTTGAATATTGTAGTTATCAATTTGACAACGAACAACGAAAACTTGACAACATTTTTTCACAAACGCGCCCAAAAAAGTATAACTTCAAAAAGTGACAGAGAAATACTCTTTGCACACAAACCTTCTTTAGAGTTTTGTAACGTTTATATAAAATGTAGTTTCTTAAAACTTTACCGTAATACAAATGAAGCTGTCTAAGAAATAAAACTAAAAGACATTGACCAAAAATATTCAAGTAAGTAGTATTTGCGTGATGTGCGTTCAACAGCAGACGCCTAACATTTTAATTAAATAAAAAACAATAGCTATAAATCATTTTCTAAAATTATTGTCTCACTAGTTATCTACCTCATGCTGAAAATGCGTGAACGAAGTTCCGCCATAATGTTTGCCAACTGTCAGAACCCGATATAAGTACGAGTATCTAACTGGATGGTAAGTTCATCACCTTCACTCTTTTGGTTTGCCACGATTTATAATCAGTCAGTGTGTATCCATGTTACGACATATTGTTATCTTAAATATCTTGGTGAACGCCTATCGTTTTTGGATTATGATGTACTTACATTAAGGTGCAGCGTCGTCACTTTATTGCGCTACTATAAAAAATAATGATTAAGGTGGCATTATAAATAACTAGTTTTTATTCGCCGCTCGCTCTAATGTATATTTGACCTACACCTCAGAAACTGTCTTTTTTTCTTTTTATCTTTCTTAATTGTATCATCTATATTATTATTATATTCTGTATTGTATAATGAATCTGTATTGTATTGTATGATAAATGCTGTAATCGACTGTAATTAGTAACATAAATAATTTTAACAATGTACGTTATAGCTAATCTATTATATTTCTGTTGTGTATTCTTTTCTGATAAATAAATAAACAGTTTAATAGACAGCATAACAAATAAACAACAAACTTATGCTCACATTTGTAATATTAGTTCGGATTATAACTTTCTCTGACATATGTCATTACTCTATGCAAGTCACGTCACTTAAGCCGAGTTGAAATTCAAATAGGACCGTTAATGTGTTTACTAGTTTTCAGATTTAAAACGTTCGAATGTAAACAAATGTTATAGGGTGCGACGGTATGAAGTGGGGGTAAAATCTCATGTGAAATGTCATTTGTAATTGTGTCGGAAAAGGTAAATAAATTGTATGATATTAGACGATTATCAATTTGCAATTTAGTTGGTTCAATGTCGACGTTCTTGGATTTCGCGTCGGTCACCCTTGAAGTACATCCTTTTCAATAAAAAATGAATCATCGAAATCGGTTAGCGTAATATTGAGTTATTCATCTATTTGTCGTGTACATACTTAATGCAAATTTAAAACTTATACGGTTTTGCACTGGATGCCGTTGTCGGAATTTGACCAAATTGAAATGAGACCATACGGGAAGTACCAGCTTTCAAATAAAGAAAGAATAATCAAAATCGGTTTACCCAGTCCAAAGTTATGAGGACAAACATTAAAAAAAATACAGTCAAATTGATAACCTCCTCCTTTTTTTGAAGTCGGTTAAAAATATAATATATTGTACAATGGAATAAGAAAACGGCAACATTTTTGTGGACGTACTAATAAAAAACGCGCCTTTAGCATCACGTAGATACACCATACGCACTCGGGTTCGTTGTAGGCACACAGATAAAACAAGTTAAAACGCACACGAGTGTGCTGGCATGGAACGGGTTAACAGATTGACACTCATTTGATTAGTTGATATTTTATTTCATTTTGTAATGAATGTATCGTATCTTAATGTAAATTAAAGACGGTCTGATTTACTCCGTTCGAAGCCGTGGCGGACAACCAGTATACGAGTATAAAAGTTAACATAAATATCTTAATAAAATTTATCAGGCAAAAAAACCAACTAACTTACCAAATAATAATTAAAGTAAAGAAATCCCCACTACTCATAATCTGGTAATTACTTATAGATAACGCACTGTGATTTCGTTTACGTAACATTAAGAAAATACTCTTTACATTACTGTACGTATCAAATTTGTTCAACGTTTGTTTCGTGATTAATTCCATTGTTTAACCAGCATAGTAATGAGTATATGTCGGGGATGTCCTGGACATTTTCTTTAGTGCATGCTTTAAAATGTGTTACTCCATACACTTAAGTAATTTTAGTTTATTCCATATTCAATCAACCTTAATCGTTAACCTGTGTATATAATATACCTAGATATTTTATTCACAAGGTTGATTGACGTAGATTACCAAAAAAATTATTATAGATTAAAAATTATCCTGATGAAATACCATAAAAAATTGAAAAATTTTTTTTTGTTTCTGAAATTGTTAGGGCGAGGCTTATTATATTAAAAAAATGTTAGAAAATTCGTACGGAAATGTAAAAAACGAGGATTAAAAATTTCCATATTAAAAAGGACATTAATGATTGAGACGGAAGTCTATGTGGAGATTTTCAAAGATATTAACCCATTCGACGCCATCTATTAACAAAAAGTGTGTAAGGTTTGCTGCATAATGTGAATTATATGTGAAAATATGTCACTAAGTTTGTAATAAGATAAAATAATAAGACAAAGACAATAAAGACAAAATATAATATATCGTACAATGGAATAAGAAAACGGCAACATTTTTGTGAACGTACTAATAAAAACGCATCTCTAGCATACGTATACCAAACGCACTCGAGTGCGTTGTAGGCGTGGAATGGGCTAAAGTGTCCCTTGTTTGTCCGAGCTTAATTTCCGAAGTCGTTGAAACTAATTAAAAAAAATTAATTAAATAAAAAATACTGACTTTTCGCAGTATTTTAACCGAAGTAACTTAACATCGGTAAATGGATAGTGAATATATAATAATACTCAAATAAAAAAAAGCCCATCTGTAATAAATCACTAGCGCCACCATATTAAAGATACATAAATAAGAATTATTAATATTATATAGATTTTAATAGGACTTAAATAAGAATGGATATCATTATATAGAATTGAATCATTAGTTTGATCATTATTAATAATAGTATATTCTTTGACTTCATAGTTCGGCCATGAAAGGCAAGATGTCGCTGATCTACATGTCGAAACAGATTACTAACCATATTAGAGATACATTAATAAGGATAATTATATAAAATTGTTGGATAGCTTAAATAACATTAATTTGTTCATACTTTATTATTTTTGTGTTACTTAAATTATTTTGCGGAATTATGTATAAACAGTAATCGCTTTGACTTATATAGATGGGTGTTTAAAAGGCAAGATGTCGGTGATATCTAGGCACTTCTTATCTAACGAGTATTGTAAGGCGAAGCTCTGGCCAAATAAATAGTGATAGTATCGACGAAGTATTTATTGCCATTCCTGACTGCATCGACACTATACGTGATTAGTGTAACACAAGTTAAAACGCACACGGGTGTGTTGCTGGCATGGGACGGGTTAACAGATTGACACTCATTTGTTTAGTTGGCATTTTATTTCATTTTGTAATGAATGTATCGTATCGTAATGTAAATTAAAGACTTGGTCTTATGTACTCCGTTCGAAGCCGTGGCGGACAACTAGTATACGAATATAAAAGTTTAAAATTTATCAGCCAAAAAAACCAACTAACTTACCAAATAATAATTAAAGAAATCCCCACTACTCATAGTCTGGTAATTACTTATTGATAACGCACTGTGATTTCGTTTACGTAACATTAAGAAAATACTCTTTACATTACTGTACGTATCAAATTTGTTCAACGTTTGTTTCGTGATTAATTCCATTGTTTAACCAGCATAGTAATGAGTATATGTCGGGGATGTCCTGGACATTTTCTTTAGTGCATGCTTTAAAATGTGTTACTCCATACACTTAAGTAATTTTAGTTTATTCCATATTCAATCAACCTTAATCGTTAACCTGTGTATATAATATACCTACATATTTTATTCACAAGGTTGATTGACGTAGATTACCAAAAAAATTATTATAGGTAAGTATCCTGATGAAATACCATAAAAAATTGAAAATTTATCTATTTACAATTATATTGCTACCAAACTTAAGTTGGGAATCTGCGGCTAAATAAGTATAGTATAAAAATAAACATATAGGCATTGATATATAAAAACCCAAGATGCACAGTCTTGAATAATAATAACGCTCAAACCGCCCCAAAAATCTCACCGATATACCTAAGTAGTCGTAGTTATACTATAAACTTATGTTTTTGCAAATTCAACCTTACGCGAATTATTTAAAGTTGTTTTTACAAAGCAGTGTACAAAAAGTCCAAAGACGCGAGTGACGAGAGACTATTTGAAATGAAGTCAGAATTCTCAATTGTGCACTCATTTTATACGGACGTCTTTGAGACGTTTTCTGTGCTTCTTGGGTTTTTATATATCAATGCATATAGGTTTTATTCGGCATATGTGGCTTAGAAGCAGTTCTTCATTAGAATTAGCATGTAAACATTTTATTCCACTTTGACATTTAACAGAGCACACAAACACTAAAATTATAACAAAACATAGACGAGTAGCAGACCGGTATATTTATTATTTTATCACTTAACCTTGTGCTGAAATAAAGATATGTAATGTTAATAAACTAATATGATAAACGATGCGATCGTCAATGTGGATAGCAAATTCAATAAATCGTCTAAATAAAAAAAATATATAATATACCTACATATTTTATTCACAAGGTTGATTGACGTAGATTACCAAAAAAATTATTATAGGTAAGTATCCTGATGAAATACCATAAAAAATTGAAAATTTATCTATTTACAATTATATTGCTACCAAACTTAAGTTGGGAATCTGCGGCTAAATAAGTATAGTATAAAAATAAACATATAGGCATTGATATATAAAAACCCAAGATGCACAGTCTTGAATAATAATAACGCTCAAACCGTCCCAAAAAACTCACCGATATACCTAAGTAGTCGTAGTTATACTATAAACTTATGTTTTTGCAAATTCAACCTTACGCGAATTATTTAAAGTTGTTTTTACAAAGCAGTGTACAAAAAGTCCAAAGACGCGAGTGACGAGAGACTATTTGAAATGAAGTCAGAATTCTCAATTGTGCACTCATTTTATACGGACGTCTTTGAGACGTTTTCTGTGCTTCTTGGGTTTTTATATATCAATGCATATAGGTTTTATTCGGCATATGTGGCTTAGAAGCAGTTCTTCATTAGAATTAGCATGTAAACATTTTATTCCACTTTGACATTTAACAGAGCACACAAACACTAAAATTATAACAAAACATAGACGAGTAGCAGACCGGTATATTTATTATTTTATCACTTAACCTTGTGCTGAAATAAAGATATGTAATGTTAATAAACTAATATGATAAACGATGCGATCGTCAATGTGGATAGCAAATTCAATAAATCGTCTAAATAAAAAAAATATTAACCCCACAAATCACTATTGCCTCCATTCTCGGCAGCTTTAATGCTTTAATGTAAAGGCATACGCGCCAAATCTTTTCTACGTCCAAATTAATGTAAAGGCAGAAACGCCAAATCTTCTATAATATATTCTTTTACCCATCTTTTTTATCTTAATTTATTTGTTAATAGTAGCGTACTATGTTCCGGAGAGTTTGTTGATTTCCATTGTCGAGTAATTAATTCAATATTCTAACAAGATGGTGGCTCCCTTGTTAGAACTTTCCATGGAGTTTTTGTGGCATCTCAGAATTCATGGTCCGTGGTATTATTTTCTATTCACTTCACTTATGCACAATAAACAAACTATATTACATAAAACACCACCAATTTTACACAATATAGAGTCAAGTAGCACAAGATTATGAATAAAAAATAAAATCCACTACATGACAGGCCCCTTATCCCGCCAAAAACTCTCCGACCATGGTAACTGTGGTAGAGAGGGACTATTTTCTGTAAAAACATTAAGAAGCATAGGCAAAAAAATAATAATAGGGACAACATCTAATAATATCGCACATTTATTTAAAAAAGTAAGTGAGACATTCATGTTTTCTGGGAAAATGCGTTTAAAGTTTCACTATTAACGCGTTCAACTTTTTATCTCTAAAAATAAAAGAAGCGCTTTAAATCAATTCTAAAAAAGAGATAAGTAGTGTAATTATATTGTTATGTGGTCGTTGTAGAAAATACTTGTGCTGAAATAAAGATATGTAATGTTAATAAACTAATATGATAAACGACGTGATCATCAATTTCGATTGCAGATTCAAGAAATCATCTAAATAAAAAAAATATAAACCCCACAAATCACTATTGCCTCCATACTCCGCAGCTTTATTGCTTTTACCTTCTAAAACGACCATGGTAACTGTGTTAGAGGGGTGCTATTTTCTGTAAAAACATTAAGAAGCACAGGCAAATAAACTAATAGGAGCAACACCTAATAATATCGCACGTTTATTAAAAAAAGTAAGTGAAACGTTCATGTTTTGTGGGAAAATGCGTTTAAAGTTTCACTATTAACACGTTCAACTTTTTATCTCTAAAAATAAAAGAAGCGCTTTAAATCAATTCTAAAAAAGAGATAAGTAGTGTAATTATATTGTTATGTGGTCGTTGTAGAAAATATCACAATTTGTAACGCAAATACGTTTAAATAAACATTAAAAATAGAGTTCGTATTTAAATCGCTTTTCTGTAAAATATGTTATAACTAGTGGGCACGGCAGACGTTGTCCCGCCCTGATTATAAAACAATCCTAGGCAAATTATATACTAATATATATCACTTTATGCACTGGTCAAAACTGTATGAAGATCCGTTGAGTAGTTTCTGTTCGCGAACAGACAGACAGACAGACAGACGCGATAGAGGACTTTGTTTTATACTATGTAATGATATAGTTTCAATGCAGACGGCATAATGCACTACGATAATTAGCATAAAACTAAATGAAGTCGCAATATCCCCGAAAAAACTATCTATGTACATTTTTGTAAATAAATTAAAGTATATAAGATATGTATTTTATTAATACATCGACTTGTTTCATTTTACTTTATTAACTATCTTCAGAGATTAAGTTTTTCAACCCTTTAAATGAAAAGAAAACGACAGTAATCTATTTTTGTAGTCTTGCCCGTATTTAAAGTGTGTTGTATTGGACGTATTTATCGTTATAACGTATAACGTTAATTTACAGTCTGGTTAAAACAATAAAAACGTTAATTTGGAATTAAATTTTTTTTCATTATAAAAAGGAGCTACGTAATATAGTAAATGAAGTCTCAAAAGTAATACTGCTCGTAGCGATATTTTATAAAAATCAATCTAATTTGATAATTTTAATATATGATAACACATTACTCACTTTGCCTATTCATTCTGTAATATATTTGTGTTATAAAAACTTCGTCAGCAAACTCTTTCAACAAACATCTCGGATATCCGCTTGTTATAAAATGGAAATTCCAGTCACATGACATCTTATCGATTTACTACCACAGAGTACAAAGTCTCACTTTGTATGGCACACGTATTAAGTGGGTATTTGATTAAACGTTTGGTAAAATTATAGGTTCTCAGAAGCAAGAAGTAAAAGAGAACAGTATGCTATATGCACCACTGTAGATATAGAATCCTGTGTAAGACTACTGCAGGCTCCACCACCGAGACTTTCTGTCGTAAAGTAGTAATGTACGCACTACTGTTATCAGTTAAAGGTGTGATTAACAACACGCATCTCTAGTAGGTAGTAAGGTCGTTTTATCTCAGTAAAAGTAAAAATCTAGCAAACAGTATAAAACAAAGTCCTCTACCGCGTCTGTCTGTCTGTTCACGATAAACACAAAAACTACTGAACGGATTTTCATGCGGTTTTCACCGATAGATAGGTCCACTTAATATAGATAGGTTAACTTTCACCGAGCCCGCTAGTTGACTATAAACTATGTATACCTACTATACACTCTAGGTATCTATAGACTATGGTAAAACTGCGGTTGCTTTTAGTTTGACGTCTAGCAACAGATTGACCATGTGAAATCAGGTGATGTACAAGCGTGTTTGCTTCTTCGAACCTTAATTGGTATTAGTAATATTGGTAATATATAGGTAGAGATGGGTAATCGCAATTTGATACGATTCAGTACTTAAATATTAATACTTTTTCTTATATATATCTTGCAATTGACATCATTGTTACAGTATATAAGTAGTTTATTGAAGGATGTTGAATAGATAACTTGACAATAATCGTTTTTCATACACGTGACATGTCTTTTTCTGTCTGCCTCTTAGTTGTAAACTAATAAACCAAAACCTACAGACCTATTGATTTGTTTTGGTTTTAATCATAGGTTTATTCCCCTGGTCAGGTTTTAGTATGTGTTTTGTCACGTTAACCTTGAACGTCAGGCGCTCCTAGGTTTGACTACTCAATCCTAAGGTTTGACTTAAACCCTTAAAGCCAAAATAAATGACGTTTTTCGGCTGTGACTAAAGAATTTTCTTCTAACCTAGGAGAGTCTAATTTGGTCAGGTAAACGTCGAAAGTTGATTTAATGAAATCGGGGTTTGCCCAGTCAAATTTCAATTAGGTATTAGAATCTCTTAGTTTATCAGATTAGGTATAATAAAACGACATTTTTTAATTTTAATGTTTATTGTTAATAATGTTTAATAGTCTTTATTCTTATAGGGTGAGGCATTATTATATTTAAAATTATGGAACAAGTTATGACATTAAAAACAAAATGAAAGCTCAGGTATCTACATTTTGTTATTGTATTCTACCAACATTTTAAATATTATCCAATATAATACTGTAGACGGTTGTTTAGAACTAAATTATTAAACAATGGGCAGTACCTTAATTTTAACTTTTATATTGAAATTATAGTAGCCGCTTTTACATGACAGAGTAAATTAAATATGTCATAAGCAACAATTGAAATATTATTATTAATCGATTTTTATAATGTCTTCTTCTTATAATTACATCATACATTTTTGCATTTTACGGCATCCGACGTAGTTCCATTGTTTAAATAACAGATATTGTCTGCAGAGAACTCGTAATATTATTAAAGTTTTTATTTAAAAAAAAAGGATATTTTTATTGCTCCCCCGAGCGGCGCGGAGCCGCGAGTACAACTAATAATATATACCTTGATATTTAAAGACATCAATAATTCAACTCTAGTAAGTATAATTTTAATTATTTAATGCATTCCTTATATTACAATTTTATAAAAAACTACATTTTATACGTATGTATAAATCATACATAATGTCAACACTCAATAGAGGTTATCATTAATATAGATTCACAGTGGTAATGAAGTAGGTACTTAATACAATTAAAGATCATGTACTCGGTTTTTCCCTTTTTCTCGAATACAATTAGGTATAGATATTACATCCTCAACAAACAGTATAAATAACCAGCACCGCTGAAATCATTTATCATTGACAAAGTTTACATACGACTTTCAACATGTTCAAATTTACATTAATATTGGTGATTGCCTCAGTTTTGTTCGCGCAAGAGAGCTCATGTCTGCGATTCATACAAGTGACATTTAGACCGCCTCCAGAAAGACCCATCGTTATTAAAAAATTACGGGAAGCTGCAGATGAACCACTTTGGTTGTACAAGGGTGAAGATAACATTCATGCGCCAGCGACCGGTGACCACCCAAGCTTGCCTTCGATTATGGATGATGTAAAACTGGATCCTAACCGAAGGTATACTCGCAGTGTTCACCCGGAGCATCATCATCGCGAAGTAAGAAGTTTACCAAGAAACTATGTTCCCATTATGAGAAATATATTCCCTCTCCTAGTTCCTCCTTTTAACCCTATACCAATAACGTTACCCAGAGATCCAGAACGTTTTCCAATTTACGCCTATAACTGACCATTCGTTCGTGAAGTTATGGACAGACAGTAGTGTTAGTGAGTTAACGCGGAACCATATATCATCCAGGCATGATTAATTATGTACATGTAATATTCTATTGTGTAATTCCTAACAAATTATGGTATGACTTTATTTTTGTTGATACGGTACATAATAAGTATTAGAAGAATGTATTTATTGAATGAAATAAACATATTTTTTTACCTTAATGAATATATTTTTACAGCTATGTTCACCTATTTGTTATCAAAGATTCTTACATAAATTATTAATTATTAGATTAATTAAAACTATACCCGATACAAATAGTGCACAAATTAGAATTACTGACCCCTTGGCACTCTAATTAAAATAATTCTTATAGGCGATAATTAACTACCACATGTTAATACTATCACAACACAAGTATGATCAAATAAAATGAGTTGTTTCCACTTTGCTACTTGTAATAAGCTACTCGATAATGATTAATTTTTATCAAGACACTCATGTTTTAGTAGTTAGATGCAACTTGCTTTTATATTATCAGATTTCTTCTTCTTCTTACTTTGGCAACCAATATTTTTTTATTGAAGATTATTATTATCATTATCACGTGAGTAATTATTACAAAATGTCTTATGAAGACTTCGATGTCCCAACAAGGCGGTTGCCGCGTATTAATACTTTGAAGTGAGTTTTTATAACATCTTCTATACCCGATACAAATAATGCACAAATTAGAATTACTGAACCCCTTGGCACTCTAAGTAAAATAATTCTTATAGGCGATAATTTACTACCACATGTTAATACTATCACAACATAAGTATGATCAAATAAAATGAGTAGTTTCCACTTTGCTACTTGCATAAGATACTCGACAATGATTAATTTTCATCAAGACCCTCATGTTTTAGTAGTTAGATGCTATTGGTACATTTTTACAACTTGCTTATATTATAAAATTTCTTCTTCTTCTTACTTTGGCAACCAATATTTTTTTATTGAAGATTATTACTATCATTATCACGTGAGTAATTATTACAAAATGTCTTATGAAGACTTCGATGTCCCAACAAGGCGGTTGCCGCGTATTAATACTTTGAAGTGAGTTTTTATAACATCTTAGAATTAATGTTCTGTGTTATTATTATTTCTCATCTACTTGTGCATTATAATCAAGCTACTGTATGCAATATGCGATCAACATTACATAATATTAAACAACGTAAAATTCTGAACAAAAATAAGAAAAACAATATGACAGGGCAAAATACCCACCAAAAATAAATGATCAAAGATATTTATTTATAAAAGTTGTAAAATCATAGTATATGCTTAATCTATTCGAAGAATTATTATCTCTGTGTTATCTATAAATATGAAGAGTTTTTGCTGGGATCTTAGTGTGCCATTTAGTGGATTTTTTATATTTTAATTTATAATCTTGTATTATGTGGCTCTATATTTTGTAATATTGGTGGTGTTTTACGTCATATAATTCGGTTATTGTGCGTAAGTGAAGTAGATGGGAAATAATACAACGGAATATGAATTCTGAGATGTTACAAACACTGCATGGAAAGTTCTAACAAAAGAGCCACCATCTTGTGAGAACATTGAAATCATCGCAAGAAAATTACTGCAGAATTGGTAATTATAAAAAGACGACTGACTTGGCTGCATGGGCTAAATACTTTTGCCTTTTTCTTAGGATGCACAAAGCACAGTAACTAAAAAAATATATATCTATGTATAGGGAGTTGTTTCACTCTGGACAAAGATGGTATGGTACGCTACTATTAACAAGGAGATTAAGATAAAAAAGTTGGATAAAAGAATATATTATAGAAGATTTGGCGTTTATGCCTTTACATTAATTTGGACATGGAGAAGATTTAGCGCGTATGCCTTTACATTAACATGTATATAGAAGAAAACTGACTAAAGAATACATAAGTACTACCTATATTGACAACTTCAAAATTAAAAGATGATTTAAAGAATGTACGAAATGTTATATAGAAGATTTGGTGATTAGGCCTTTATAGAATACATAAGAACTACCTATATTGACAACTTCAGAATTGGCAGTATGGATTAATTCCTTCGTCTGTCCTATTGGACGAATATTAAAGAAGAAGAAGTATCTATGAATAGAGTTTTTGGCGGGATTTTGGTCTGTCATGTAGTGGATTTTATTTTTTATTCATAATCTTTTGTTACTTGACTCTATATTGTGTAAAATTGGTGGTGTTTTATGTAATATAGTTTGTTGATTGTGCATAAGTGAAGTGAATAGAAAATAATACCACGGACCATGAATTCTGAGATGCCACAAAAACTCCATGGAAAGTTCTAACAAGGGAGCCGCCATCTTGTTAGAATATTGAATTAATTACTCGACAATGGAAATCAACAAACTCTCTGGAACATATACGCTACTATTAACAAATAAATTAAGATAAAAAAATATGGATAAAAGAATATATTATAGAAGATTTGGCGCGCATGCCTTTACATTAACTTGGACATAAAACTGACTAAAGAATACATAAGAACTATAGAAGATTTGGCGATTAGGCCTTTAAAGAATACATAAGAACTACCTATATTGACAACTTCAGAATTGGCAGTATGGATTAATTCTTTCGCCTATCCTATTGGACGAATATTATTACTACTATCTATGAATATCAAAATCATAATAACATCTGTCAAAAGAGGTATTAGTCTGTGGTTTTGTTGATCATTTGATTGATTTGTTGTTTTTGTTGTGTTCATTTTTCGAAACATTTCAAAATGTATTAGCAAAAATAAATATATTGTATCAATAATACAATTGATATTATTATTTCCGTAAAGATGACAGATACACAAAATGGTATACATTGCTAATACTACATATATTACTTTATCGACGTTTGTTTTTTAAATTTTAGTTATTTATTCTTTCTCAGATAATTGCGAAATGCTCAAAGCACTCTTTGACTTTGAAGCTACTTTAACTAAAACATTGAGCTTTGTAGAGGGTGAATACTTTTACCTGCAACAAACAAATACAAAGCAGCGAAACTGGTGGCATGTTGTTAATAGAAAAGGTCACGTCGGGTTTGTACCATCCAATTATGTGGCAACGGTCAAGGTAAGACATTAAATTGGTTATGGTAACTAACAGAATAATTCTTCGTGGCACTTATATGTACAATTCTAATACAGGTTGAACCAGAGTTTTATTTGGTATTTTTGAATGACTGCATTCGAAATTTAAATGAAAATAATACAGTACCTCAAAAACAAGAGTTAATAAGTAGGTTAACTGACAAGAAAAAGCAAATTTCAATGAGTATAAAGCCACATAATAAAAAGGCTCCTGCACCTAAACCTCCACCACGCTTCGATGAAAGCACTCCACCCAATGGAGTGTCTCCATGTTTTGATTTGCGCCCTATTGTATCACAACAACATATCACTGAAGAAAGAGAATTATCACCAGTTAAATCATCAAACAACAGTATAATTAAAGGTAAGTCACATTAAATAAGTTTTCTTTATACAAATTTGTTTTATTATTAACTAAATAAATGTTTTTATTTTATACTCTAAATCATTAGTTTTCAAAGTGGTCCAGGTGGACCCCCAAGGGTTCACAGGTAACTTGATGGGGTCTATGTTGGATTAAGAAAATATATGGGTTCACAATTAATAAGTGGTGGTAGATGAAAATTTATCTGCTTTTGATAGTAAAGAAGTAAAATTATGGTTTGACTTACATCTATAAATGAAGGCAGATGATAATTTAAAAGGCTCAGCGACTGTTACTTATAAAAACTTGTATATTACATTTAGTATTAATTAATGCTTGAAACTCAGCTGCAACACAAATTTTCATCAATAGATCTAATCTTAAATATTATAGTGAATGTTACTTTGCACTTCTGCTTGGAATTGATTAACCACTACCATGTCTCGCTGCAACATAAAGCAATTTTTTCTAAAACAATGAAAAGAAAGAATTAAAATGTTTTATTAAAACTGTGGGACGTAGTAGTTGTCAATGGTAAGTATTCGATTTTACAGCAAAGTCCCATAGGATATTACCGATTTGCCAGATTGTGAATTTAAGCCTTGAAATATAATCATCCTTTGCTTAATTTATAGTCAGTAAGTAACCTTATCATGATCTACCAAATCCATTCTTCATGTTGACACATGTACTTCTTACTATCTCTTTTACAGTCTCTAAGGGGACATGAATTACTATAAATGTTGTTAATTCATATTAAAATTTTCCTATATTCAAATAATTGTTTGTCTTTTTAACTTTTCACACTACAATAGATCTAGTTTGTATTTGCAGAATAGTTTTCTATCATACATATTATTGAAATCGCAGTATTAATTATTAGATTAGACTACCAACTAATATGACACATCTAATGATATTTCATAGTAAAACAAATTATTGTTTATGGCATTGCTTGCCTTCATGGAGATTTTAATTTGTTCCCTTTGAATTAGTACTTTTTTCTGGATAAAAGGTATCCCATGTCCTTTTCCGTAGCCCCCATAATGTGTATGCAAACTCATATGTTGATCAGTTAATTATGTGGGGCGCGTCCGCGAGATTGAAAAAAATGCACTTTTAATAATAAATATTTAATATCAAAGAATACACTTTTACTTATATTAACTTTAACATTAAAAGGTAACTATTGTTCGAGGTATGAACTAATAGCTACGTACTAAATCTAGAAGAAGTCACTACCGTTCGAAGTCTGAACCGAGAGGGGGGAGGTGTTATACCATCATACCACACGGTAACAGCCAAGTTGTGACATAATATTCACCGTTTACTCGTAACCATTGCGACACATCGGCCACCTGCACATCAGGCGACATGAGGCGACAAGTACGGGGAATTGGAACCTCGTCACCACCCTGGGATCGTGAGGCTCACCTCATGCATTGAATCAGAGTTGAAGCCACTATTCGTTCAGACTTCGAGCGGTAGTTGTACGATTAAACCTACTTGTATCTAACCTAGGGGACCGAGATTGCCTTGGATGGAAAATCTTGGTGAATAAAATTAACACTTATAGGAAAAGGAAAAATTGCAAATCCAGATAGAAACTAAGTACTTACATGTACATTCTGGTATCTGCCGGATCGATTTTCAGATCGCTCACGGACGACGCTCCCGCGTAGATTCGTAATCCCGCGTTCTATTTGTACGAGATCCTACCGACTGCGCCAATTATGTGGGGCGCGTCCGCGAGATTGAAAAAAATGCACTTTTAATAATAAATATTTAATATCAAAGAATACACTTTTACTTATATTAACTTTAACATTAAAAGGTAACTATTGTTCGAGGTATGAACTAATAGCTACGTACTAAACCTAGAAGAAATCACTACCGTTCGAAGTCTGAACCGAGAGTGTCT